>MU827791.1:720804-864351 GCA_029204205.1 Desmophyllum pertusum | reverse complement strand
CCGGGGGTGGGGGGCGGGGGGGGGGGGTACTCCCTTAAATATAAGTGGCCTATACGGGGACGTAACGCTGGACCGGGGGTATGGTTTTTGGCCTCTCTGCCTGAACAAGGGTGTATATAATTTTTATGGGCGAGTCTGTCCTAAACAGGGTCTGAACCTGGTCCTAAATAGGGTATGGTTGTACGATTGTCGTCGTAAAAATATAGGTTTATACAGTATTTAGAGATCGGAGGGGGGGGGGGGGTGGGGGAAACGTTTTCGCCGCGTATCAGTCAAACGTGATAAGCTACATTGAAACCTAAACAGGGATCTAAAATAGAGGATGTTGGTGTCCTACAGGGTAGTTCTTTTAGGGTTTTATTTTTTTTTGTCGTAAACAGGGTCAGGTTTTCAAAACCTCAGCCGTCACCCCTAGTACCCAAACATGGGTCAATACCTCGGAGTTCTTCAGCCTGTGCCACGTCAGGGGTGTGGTGCTCGTTACGTGTGTGATTGACCAATGCAGTGATAATCGAATACATATATATTTATAGCGGTCGACATACAGCTGTGAAGGTGTCAAATTTATAGCGTCAAAAATGCACTGTTGTGCTATAAAGAACTGAGCGCCACGATGGGATGTGACTACAACTGCTGAGAGTGTCCTGTGGTTTGGCCGGGTTAATACGTTAAACATATAGAAAAATTTGACAACTTGGCTCCACGTGCGATACGCACTCGGCGATTCTTGCTCTGTGTTTTGCTAAAAATGCTGTGGTTTCCAGGCAGGAAAAGCTTACTACGGTAAGGAATAATTCGGTCAATTGACTTTTACTTCTTAGATGATGCCACATTTGCGTTGTAAACCAGACTTCCATGGTATAATTCTGTGATCAACATATCGGAACCGTCTTAAGCAGAGTGGAGTCAACATTCAAAATATACTTGTCTAAATCTCCCTTCATAGCTTAAGCACTGCGAGGTACACAACTCCAAAATTCAAGAATCTAGTTTCCTCTTTTTACTTAAAAACATAACAGAAAAGCAAATTGATGCGTCCCGTTATTTCTGACGAAGGAATCCTTTTTGAGAGCTACCGTTTGTTGATTTCCCTTTGTCAACGCAAGGTCAACGGGTCGGCTTCATATTGCTCAAGTGACCTGTTTTGAAAACGCTCTCAGGAATTTTCCGTTTTATTTACCCCAATTTTTTTTCTGGGGGCGCCTGATGTTTAGTTGAAATGATTGTGATGTTTGTCCTCGGCAGTATAGTCCTCGTTGGGTAAATCCATGCTACCAGATTTGTTCTTTTTTGAGCCTTGAATTTAGCCAAAATTCGGTTGTTGTAACGAAGGTTGAAGGGTGTAAATGTGAAAAATTTCGTCAAAAATTCAGGGTTTACGTTTTAATTAAATTATAATAACGCGCTAATAACCTGTTGGAAAATAACAGATTTTGACTCAACATGGGTTAATCTTTTCGAAAAGGCTTTGCAATATTTAAACGGGAGCTTTCGCAAAAGTCTCGATTTCAGCGTGAATTTTAGCCTGCCTCCAAGCGCAAAAAACACAAAAAAAATCACTTAAAAAATAAATAAAATTCTAAACGACGCCGAAACTTATATTTTTAGAACTAGTTCACTCGAGGACTTTAATTCTGCTGCAAAGTTTGGGGAAAACGCTTTTTTTTCTATCTTGCCTCCCTTAGTCGGTCCTTACAGCAAACCGCTCTTAAGTTTTGAAATCAGCGCGGGCCACTTTCTGACCTTGCTCACTTTCTTTACCATGTGATTTACCTGTACAAATCAGAACCGTCCAAAAGTAAGTTCAGCAAAAGGAAGGAACTCTTTTTTTAGAGACAACAAAGACAAGAGTTCACCGTTCCTATCGTATAACGTTTCAAGTCAAGAACCTTACCGCTTTTTTTTTCGGTCACTTTCATTCAGATCAAGGTGTCCAGTTGTTTTCCATTCCAGGGGGAAAATTTGGGGAGCGAGAGATGTGGGGTGAAGTCCGTTACACCATTCATGCCATCTCTATACTCCCTGAGTAGCAACACCACGACACTTGAAAGCGGTTTTTCCAAGATCAACCTGAAGCCAGTCGTCAATACTGGCTACGAAGTAACGACACACCATCCATCGCCCTCTGTCACCATGAAAGTCGACCATAAGCCGGCAGGTACCTATCACCATAGTCAGACGTGGGCATTCATTTGATTATCAGGGATGATACTGCGATTGCTAATACCGTAACAGCACCAATTTTGGTGGAAACAGGTCGTCCGAGGATTTCTACGATGGTAATATGATTTCATTCCAGTCTTATCAGGCAAGAGAGGATGTTGGCTATGATTTGAGTAGCTGTGGTACTTTGATTAATGTTTGTTGTAGACGACGATCATTTTGAGGATAAGGGTAGAGCGACTTAATACAACTTTTTTTTTGTAAGAAACCTTTTTTATAAGAACGAAGAGGCTGAGATAGGCCACAATAATTTTAAGAACATGTAAGAAAACATTACCCAGGCTGATAACTAGTTAAGAAACGGTGAGAAAGTATTTATTTTGTCCAGTTGTTTTTGCAATGAGCTATGGAAATAAACGTTAAAATAGTATAAAATAAAATTTGGTCTGAGTAAATGTTCAGAATGTTCATTTCTCCAAAATTATCATCGAAGTCAATATGAAACTTGTTACAACACACAATGCTGTTATAGGTTTCCTGCTCCCGTCCGCGTTGATTTGCTGAAATACTACCATGTAACTTAAGAACATCTTTAAGAATAGCCTGTTCCAGGCGTTCGGATAGTGGAGGAGATCGCCCCTCTCCCCAATCCCCCCACGCCTATTATTCACTCACTCTTCGCGTCTTCGCGTCGCTCCCCACTATCCGAACGCCTGCAACAGGCTACTTTAAGAACGTTCTCAGGCTCAAATCGCCAAAGAATAAGAACGTTCAGTCCCGGCTCAGTCTCAGCTTAAAAAAAATAAGACGTTCTTACAAAAACAAGAGTGTAAAAGCATTATTATGCTGAACAAATTATTGCCTGTTGCTTGCACTTTAGGACCTTTTAATTCCTCTTTCACTTCAGACGAAATTATATGAAAATACGTAAACGACAAAAATGATTGGTTGTGATCTCCGGACTGTGTTGTATGAGGTGCTGTTGTTTTGCAAACTGAGTACAGTCAAACAAAACTTATGATTACTGCGAAACTCATGATTACCGCGGGATAATAATGTTAGGGGATTATCACAATTTATTTATTCGTGTAAGGTTTATTTCGTCAAATTACACCAGAAAAAACGTGACAATTTCCTTTTATGACACGTAACAACTATATTTTACGAAAAAGGTCATAATAAAATTTTCACATTATTTACAAATAAACACTTATGTCAGCCATTCGCCATTACCGTATGTAGAAGTTAGGTCCAGTTTGTATAGCGAAATCACATAAAATAGCGTGCCCCAACACCATTAAAAATAAGCAAGCTACTGTTATGCTAGGTAGCATCACGTGACGCGTATTTACTAGACCAATCAAGCGAAGATAAATGAATTATTGACCTGACAATAAAAAGTTTATTCTATCGCTCGGTTAATGTTTAGCAGAACGATATTTAGGGTTATAACACATTGTGGTATGACGAGCTCGGGGGGGGGGGGGGGGGGGGGGGGGGGGGGGGCTCCCATATAAAAATGACAGGGGTGATCGTCAGATATTTTGATAAGAACCCCTAAAAGGTACCAAAATCTCGTTTTGTGGGTGTGGCTCGAATTAGTTTTCAACCCTAAGAGGTACCAATTCTAAGACAAAACTAGTTCCTGTCATATTTTTCCCCTGCAAAATACCCTAAAAGGTACCAGAACAACTCTAACGGTAGACATTTTAGATTTTAACACCCTAAGCGGTACCAAACCACGAATTTTAACCCCTAAAAGGTACGACGATCACCCCCGTCACTTTTATAAAGAAGTCCCCCCCGGGATGACGAGTTCCTAACTGCCATATGCGTTTCAACTTGACTTCAGTGGTGAAGTTTTTTAGCACCATTATCGTTTCCAGTTCATATAAACGTTGATAAAGTAAATGGACGTGCATACTAACCTGTGCAAAGACGAAAATTACATGGCATAATGGCAGGTGGTTTGTAAACATAAAACGTCCCGCAGTTTCGAATCGATATTTCGCTTTGATATACACTTAAACAACTATATCCGCTGGAATGGAAACAAAGTGTACGCTTGACAGCCCCATCAGCCACTGCAGGATGGGCACCTTGGATCCAAACTGTTCCTTTTGTTCCGCAATGGAATTCCGGTGGTGGATAATCAGGAATAGAGTGCCACCGCTTCCTGTAAAACGAATCCAACTTTGACCGGAAAAAATACCATTGTCACACAGTGGAGTGTCGCCGCCTAAAGCATTGGATACAGACCGGGTTGGGTCTGTTATGTTGATGTAGTTGATGCATTCTGTAATTTAGAAAAAAATTGCTTCAGTTTTCTCGTTATCAATGAAATCCAAATCCAGTATTATCTTATCTACCTAAAAAGTGATTCATTCTGGCTTTTCACAAATTTTGCTGCCTTTTTCGATTTGATTCGAGACTAAGCAATAGTGTGTTTTCTCTCGTTTTGTTGGAAATAGGAACCTAAACGAGTTTGAAAAGGTTTTAATTGATTTTTTATTCTTAATATTTTGAGTATGCAATTTCAGTGTGCGTATACTTTAAAGGGAGTGTTTCACGGTTCGGCGCATGTTCAGGCTTATCAACTTTTATCCGTTTAAAAACCACACTCACATGCGCTTCTCGGTACTTCAGTAATCACATACTATAATTAGTCCAAGCAAAACGACGAATGACCAAAACTCACAAATAATTTCAACGGATTACACCGAGAATTGTCGACATTGAATGCCAGAATAAATTAACAGAATAAAGTGTTGGCCCGAAGGATTTATTCTGGTAATTTATTCTGGTTATTCAAATGTCGACATCCGTTGAAATTATCTGTGCATTTTGGTCATTCGTCGTTTTTCTCGGTCTAATTGTAGTATGTGATTACTGAAGTATCGAGAAGTACATGTGAGTGGGTTTTTTAAACGGATAAAGTTGACTGAAGCCGGCACACATGCGCCGAACCGTGAAAACAATCCCTTTAATGAAAACGAATCTTCCCATTTCATGGGCCATGATGATGCTATATGTGGTGTAATGGTGTTCCTTTTTTTAACGGTTGCTAGCCTTTTTAAAGTAAGCCGCAAATAAACAGGAACTAGTTGTCAAGAAATTGAATGAAATGATCTCTTTAATCTGGGACGTGACTCTTGGCCGCGCCTGCAGTTTCACTGAACACTCTTCAACAAAAGGGCCTACATTGGTGTCTTCCAGGGGTGAAATTGAACTTGTGCTACGTCCCCCAAACACGTATTCTGGTGCCTTTTCGTATGAGTTTTTCAGCATTTTCAACAAGCATCTCCGTCACTTTATATAGGAGTGCCCCCGAATCGCCGTATTCTCTCCACACTGCGCTAGAAATTGTGTTAAAATTGCCGGAATACAATGAAATATTATGAAATCCTTCTTACCATTCACACTGTAAACTTGTCCAAGGTGAAACAAAGAAGTTGTTAGCAAAAACAGGAAACCCTGTGGCAAACAATTGGCATTAGACGTGTTTTCACAGAACTCCACTTCTTATACGAGATAGATAAATAGATAGAGGTCAAACAGCAATTATATTTTTTACGCAAATGTAGTCGCCTAAGGCTCGTGTGTTCCCATAAAAGTTTTTAAACACGGCTAACGTTTTCTATTTCTTCTGAAAATTGAAAAAAATGCTTGTAAATATTGATTTTCGTGATATTCGGGTCGTCACCAATTTCAGAGCGCTTGTTGTATACATGAATAAAATGATATTTATATCTAAAAGAAAGAACAAATATTAATTTTGTACAATCAGCAGTTAAGGATTAAGAACTTCAATATCACGGATCATGAAGCGGGTATTAAAATCTTCATTGAATATCAAATAGTGCCCGCAGTGTATAATTTTAAATTGTTATTTCTCACTTTAAGAATAAAAAAATCCTTATTTCAGAAAATCCGAGTACTCCTCGGCAGCCAAATAATGTTATTAAAATATCAAACTAAGGCAAGAAGTATTTACTTTTATCACAATTAAAAAATTGGTTCATATTTCGAATCCAGGATGCAACGACTCTTCTGACTCAGTAATTGTTCTTATTGTTAACACATTGTAGAACATTAATAATATAGTTTTGTAAATTTACCAGTTCAGTAGAGCTCAACTACAAAGAACAATAAAATAATATAAATACTTACCATGGATCGGAACGCCGCAAATATCTCAACTTCTGCCCGGTACATGACTACTTCGAGTTGTTTTTCGTCAACACAAATGCACTCCCTGTTGAATGAAGGTCTCTTGCTACAATGTCAAAATTTCGCACCTGTTAAAGCAGTATTTGTGAAAATTTATCAATACCTTACAAAAATATGCAGCTTGGGTTCCTTTGGTATTGTTTCGAGGATAAATTTCAGGAAGCTCCCCCAGGGGCGGGGAGAACACTCTGCCCCCCCTGGCTCCCCCTTACTGTATTCAAAATATCTTTGACATCAAATAAGGTCTTCGTGGCATTCCGCTGTTACAATCATTTATTGATATCTGATTTCTTTCAAATGTAATAATCTCGAGTTTAATATTTACTATATTTTCAAAGAAAGGTTATCACTATTATTTATTTTTAACTGTTACAGCCATGAATTTTTAAGAAGCCATTGCTCGGTTGGTGGGGGGTAAAGTGTTAACAGAACTGAGTCTAAGCCATTGATAAGCTTTTACAAAAATAACTTAATTAATTTATCGTCAAAGCGAATTTTCATTGCATTTGTCATGTCATTTCTTCTTTTTCTTTCATATACTATTGAAGAGAATCACGAAACTTAATGCCCTTCAGAAGTCTTTAAAATACGCGTTAAAACTTAATTTAATTTCACTATCTTTCATGTAATATATCAAATACGAGGGACAGTGTTTCATCCGATTTCCAGACACCGAGAAGAGAGTTGGAAAGTACGACGCGTAGTGGAGTATTTTTGACGAACTTCGATGTGTTTGGAAAGCGGATGAAACACACTTTCGAGTGTTTGATGATATCTTCTCCAGTCGGAACGAAAACGAAGGAGTAAACGGAGAAATATAATTGTAAAAATCTATGCTAATTAAGACCGGGCATCCAAACCTCCGTCAGTCTGTGTTAATTTGATGAATTATTAATCAGTTTGAGATTTGGTAAGTACCTTGGTGGCTTTCATATCAACAGCGAATCCATTTATCAATTCACTGTAAGGCAACTGGATAGTAACATAGTAACAGTTGGAAAATAGAAAGCAAAGCAGATATTTAGAACAGAATCATTCTCACGTATTATTAATAATAAAACGTATTGTACGGAAAACTGGTCCATGATGAAAGGGAGCATTCTGATTGGTTCCCTGAGCGGTCCGAACCAATATTTCCATACGGTAGCCTATGAATAAATACGGACAATAACATCTAGATATTTCTAAAAGATGCATAAAATAACTTTACTTTACTTTGCATGTTTATATATTTTTATTATCGCAGTCAAGATAAAGTTTTAACTAAAACATCAGGTGCGCTTATTACTTCAATTTTTTCAGACCAAACACAAAAATGCAATTGTAAAAGTGTCAAAGAGATTTTGTTAAAAACCTACTTCTGAACTAAAAAAAATAATGATAAACATTTGAGAACCTTCTTACAATTACTTGCAATTACTTCTTCGGGAAACAACTGATTTTTATAGAATGCGTTTATAATTATTGGGACGTAAAAGAACTGTGGAAAAATTGTCCGAACGCGAACGTGTAGCTTGACAACTTCGCTTCTCATAGTTCCTGAATTTTGATTGGCCATTTGAAACGAAATCCATCAAAAAGTTGTCAAAAAGTTGTCAGAAATTACTCAAAAACTTTGTCGAGTGGCAACGGTAACTCCTCGGCCACGCTTTGCAAAGAGCCAACTGGACAGCCTCCCACCAGTTGGAATTCTTATGTTCTATTTACAATATTTCTTTGTTCATTTACAGTGTCCACAATTAGTACAACAGTTTCCTCTGACACTTATCTAAAGTTGTTTATTTTATTTATTTGCTTATTTTTAACGGTAGGGCGCTGTTCGCTGTAATAGAGTATGCACCTGCTATATTTACTCATTGTGTTTAGTTCTGTTTACTTTCTTTTTCAATAACAATGATAAATATCATAAGGAATGCGATATCGAGTCAGTCACCGTCCTGGTAAGGTTCAGTAAATTACTGAAGCTAATGCACATTGAAATGAAACAGCTGAGACTGTTAACAAGGGCAAAGAATTAAGGCTTGTTATGGCTCTTCGCAACTGTCATTTACATAATACCTCACATCTAATATTATCTATTTTCAATTAAAAATAACTGAGTTTCTATCTCGGGGATGACAGCTAAGGGTGTTAAAATCTAAAATGACCACCGATACAATTATGACAGGAACTAGTTTTTTTAGAATTGTTACCTCAAGCCACACACACAAAACGAAATTCTGGTACCTTTTAGGGCTCTGTTTCAAAATTTCCGACGATCACTCCTGTCACTTTTATATGGGAGTCTCTCCCGGGAGTTCTATTGACACCGGCACAGCCAGAAGGGGCGACCAAAGGTGTATGATGTACCTGCGAAACATAATTATAATTTTTTTGTCAATTTGGTCTCGGTCTTTGTTTCAGCACCTGGTATAGTTCCTGAACTTTTACATGTTTACATCTACATTTATACTTGACAAAGGTTATTCCCATCACGTCGGTTAAATAACAAAGTTCAGCCAAGGTTATTTTAAAACCCTCTCACCCTCAGAGACAAGCCTCTAGGAATTTATGGGCTTCTAGTGTGCGACCATTGAGCAGTAGTTTCACGATCAGTACTTTTATGTTTATTATACTGGATGAAACCCGGCTAGTGTGTAACAATTCAAATGAAAGCTATTGAGCAGTACTTTCATGTGGTACTGTTTATTGCGCCTTGCAAGGTAGTTCTAAGTTTTAACTCCGTGGATGAAACCCAAGTATGTAACAATTAAAACTGGAAAGCATCACTTTCATGTGGTGTTGTTTATTTTTCGATATTATGAAAAACTAAAATTGGGGATATTTATAATTTTCAAAATGCATTCTAGAAGTATCGAAAGGGTATAAAAGCAAGGATTGTCAGTGGCAAACCCATTAAGGCCTATCTCCCGACAACTGTTTTCAAATTATACTTAAAGCATTATCAGTTTTTAATTAAAAATAACTCGAGTTTCATTCAGCCGCAAATTTGAACGACGCTGATCAGGCGTAGAGAGCAAATGATATTAAACAGAGATGTCCTTCGAAAACTTGCGGAGATATTCTCTATTTCAAGAGGATTTTTCTTTACTTGTTAGTATTTTGGATGAGATTTTTCCTTTTTGTTCTGTTTATGCACTCCCTTTATATGATTAGAAAACTATCCTAACCTGGCACATAATACATTGTAAACAGTAATAGCAGTGACAAGTGTTCAAGTATATGAATGGATCATACATGAATGCGGATAAGCTCGGATAGAGAGTGTGAAGTAAAGAAATGATCCTTGCAGTTCATTCATATACTTCATGTGCTCCTTTCACGGGAACATATGAACTCACAATTGACCATGCTTCATAGCTCAGTTGGTAGAGCATTGCACCGGTAACGCGTAGGTGATGGTTTCGATTCAAATCCATATGTACGCGTTGAAACCCTGGATTTCTTTCAGGCTTCTTTTGCAAATACAACTGCCAGGATCATTTTTTCACTTTAATTACAGCAATTAATAGAAATATGGCTTGGATCACTGTCAAATAATTTAAGCGAAACCGGCTAATCGTACAAGAAGGAATAAACATTATATTGTATGTTGTTCAACAGTTTTTACGCGGTCCGAGTTTATGATTAGCATAAAAAAGCCTTGTTCAGGAAATTTAACTAAAGATTTTTCAACACATATTCTAGAAAATTGGTTTCGATTTTTCCACATTCTAGAAAATTGGTTTTAATTATTCCGGGCCAAATGAGGATGAGAGTTGGCTCTCGTGAGAGTTTTCTTCAACTCTCATCGACTATCATCACCTCAGGCCAAAAGAGAGAAAACTCTCGACGGCGACTTTCAAGAAAAAATTGAGCAGGTTGAAATTACACGAGAGCTCATGAGAGTTCAGGCCAAACGAGAGCGAGAGTTTGAAAACATCTCTCATCTTCGTTTGGCCCGTGCTTTACAACTTTCGTTTTAAGGTATTAGCACTAACAAATTTTTATTGACACCGGTGAAGTTTTCGTGGATAGGGGGGTGGGGGGGGGGGGGGGGGTGTGTGTGAGAGAAGCGCCCCCTCGGCCCTCATCCCAGTGACCGGGACCATAACTGAGTGTTCGGTTGGTCTTTCTACGGTTTACACTTTTAGCATATTTACTGTAAATTCTGTTTTCTTTTCATCCCTTCTGTAGGTTGTCCATCTTGTTTTGCTTATCTCCTCGTCAACCTTAGCTCAACAAGGTATCAATATAGTCATTTATTTAAAGTTGTTTATACGTAATAGTGCTACAAAATCCATCAAATATCTTCGATAGAGCGTGATTGGTGAAAATATGTCACGTGATGACTCCCTTTTCTTCATTGCGCTCTGTGTTACTCCAGGTTAACGCACGTTATTGCGGGTTGAATTCTACACTGTATTTAACGAAATCCCGAATCAAGAACTGTTCTGCTATAAAAGGGATGGCACCTCCTACATTTCACAACGCAGGCGGTACCGGTCCAGGCTCTGTGTACGAATTAATTTTCAATCTTGATGTACATGGCGCCGATTTGAATACTTATAGCAAACTGTACGAGAAAGCGCGAAATACGTTCTAAATCCTCTTTTCCCGAAGGAACCGAAATAAAACTGACTTACCTTGTGCACCGTTGTGTTATTTTCAATGATATTTGTGTGTTCCTGGAGCCAGTTCAAAGCCATTTCGACGAGTTTTGCTTTTGTTGACCTTCATTATGAATAATTTAAAGCCGGTGAGAATCATGTGAGAATGGATCCCAATGGTCCGCACTCGAAGCTCGATAAATTCCATAAAAATGGTCAAATCTCCCCAAATCATCTTCATGGCACACTTCTGTTTGCTACTCCTAGGGTTCCAAGATTTATCTTAATTGCTAGAGAAGCGCTCGTTTTATAGCTCTTGACTTCCATATTTTCTTGTTCCTAATGCGTGGACCGGCCTCATTTGAAATTTGTGCTTTTAGGCGTGCCATAGTGATAAAATCGTCCCCGACCGTGGCACGGTGCAAGAAGCACGGTGCAATTATCGTCGATTAAAAAATGAATTTGTATTCATTCAGAATCTCGCGAATCTCTAGTTCAATTCAGTTTATCTTTCGGTGTCAGAAACTATCCTCAGTATTCATATCCAAAGACAAAGTTTGAAAAATTCGTCGTTGTGCTTCGCGTTTTCCGAAAACCCAGAATTTGGACACTCATGCTTCACGTTGCTGTTTTGCAGATGACGGCTATGAAATGTACCAAATGTTTAACGCACGTGCAGTTGCCGTTGCCCGGAAACCGCGGGAAGCGGAGACGCCGCATGCACTTTTACGCCGCTCAAATCGTTGTCTGCGTTTACGTTGACTTTACTGCCAAACTGATTACTCCGTTTCTGGTGAAATCGACCGTCCTCTGCAAATCAACAACGTGAAATGACCAAATTCTGCGTGTTTTGGAGAACGTGAACCGTGACGGCGAATATTTCAAATTTCTATTCGGAATATAACGCTGTATTTACATAATCAGTTGGAGCTAGTTCTTAAACCGATCGACACACTGAACAGATCTCGATAATTGCGAGATTCGTAGGTAAAATAGAAATTCGTTTTTTAATAGGCGTTGTCCTCGGCGTCGGCGTCGTTGTTGTGTAAGCTTCAACGAGGTGTCTCGGAGGCCGATGTCGCGCGTCAGGAATAAGAAGATATAAAAATAAAATAAATAAAGTCAAGAGCTCGAAAACGAGCGTTTCTCAAGCAGTTAAGGCCCAATTCAGACGCCGTACTTCACATGAGCCGAATCGAATTCGAATTTAGGCCGATCCAAATTAATTTAGATCGACTGAATTGATTCAGACGCCGAGCTTAATTCAGCCGAACTTAAATTAATAGGGGAAAATTGCTGTTATACTGAAAAATACATTATAATAATTCATGCATTTGTTTCGGCTCATGTGAAGTTCGGCGTCTGAATCAAAGTCGGTCCACAGCCGTTATTCCCGGCTGAGCCAGACGGGAAGAACGGCTGAGCCGATCCGAATTCATTCAGCCGTTCTGAATTGATTCAGACGCCGTACCTCACATGAACTTAATTCATCGAATTCGATTCGGCTCATGTGAAGTACGGCGTCTGAACTGGGCCTAAGATAAACCTTGGAATCCTAAGAGTAGCGAAGAGAAGCTATAGGAGCATCGACGGCTGCAATGAAGGCAGTTTTGGGGAGATTGGAGCATTTTTATGGAATTTATCGAGCTTCGAGTGCGGACCGTTAGTCATAGTGGAAGGTCAACCGAAAAAGGAAAACTCGTCGAAATGTCTTTAAACTGGCTCCAGTAACACAAAAACATCAAAATAACACAACACATGCACAAGGTAACTCAGTTTCATTCATCAAGGTTCATTTTGATAGATAGCATTTAGAACGCATTTCGTGCTTTCTCATACATTTGCTACATTTTTCTATAAATATTCAAATATCCGCCATGTACATCAATATTGAAAATTAATTCCCATACAGAGCCTGGGCCGACTGTGTTCAGACTCTCATGAAACCAAAATATGCCCTTAACAAAGATACATGCGTAATATATTACTTGCTGTTGCTTTAACAGAAATGAAACAGAAATGACTCGCAAAAATGAAACGCATTTTATCAGCAATGCATGGTCATAGAAAAAGCGCAGTTTGTTTGTCAGCTGTTTACGCTTTGATGGTTGATTGGCAACTAGGCATGCTAATGGTCTGGCCAGGCCCCTTTTATACTCGAACTTCTTGTTAAAATGCTTCATAATGAACTTTTCATTTTAACATTTTAGAATGCATCGATTATATGAACATTACTGACCATGCTAATCAAGCCAGATCAGTAGATGCTACAGGCCAAACTCTTTGTGACGGAGATCAAGCGTGGTACAAAGACACCACATGGATTCGCTTTTCTATAAGAAGTAAAACATGGATACCGGAATCTTGCCCACCAACACGCGGCTGTAACACGCATGCGACAGGATGGTTAGATGGTCGTCATCCCGCAGTGGAGGATGGGATTGTTCAAAGTCGCGTTTGCTTTCACTGGGCAGATAACTGTTGTCATTGGTCGAATAATATATTAGTTCGAAACTGCACGACGTTCTATGTCTACCAGACATCGCCAATATCAAGCTGTTACAAACGTCTCTGCGTTGAATATCGTAAGTTACTTTGCTAAAGTTTACACAAGAAGAGGCTGTAGCCAGAAATCGGACACAAATAAGAACATTGATCAGTGTATTTTTTATAATAGATTGGTTTTGGCTACTTTATTTGTTAAATCTATCATATTTTGTACCAGAGCACAATAATTTGGATTGATATCAATTTTAATGTTAGTTGTGATCAGTTGTGAGAATTCAGTGATACATCAAGATAATTTTCCCCTAGCTAGCTAGAGATTAGTTCTTTATTCTCAACACCTGTCTGCTTACATTGTAGATATGGAATTTTGCGAACGTTTTTGTCGGGGCAGGTACTATACCATACCATACCATACCATACCATACCATACCATACCATACCATACCATACCATACCATACCATACCATACATACCATACCATACCATACCATACCATACCATACCATACCATACCATACCATACCATACCATACCATACCATATCATACCATACCATACCATACCATACCATACATACCATACCATACCATACCATACCATACCATACCATATCATACCAACATATCATACCATACCATACCATACATACCATACCATACCATACCATACCATACCATACCATACCATACCATATCATACCATACCATACCATATCATACCATACCATACCATACCATACCATACATACCATACCATACCATATCATACCATACCATATCATATACCATACCATACCATACCATACATACCATACCATACTAAGTTTAATGCAGGTAGCTGCAACACTAGACACGAATCAAAGGCTCCTTGTGCTTAGCTATCTCGTGTAACATAGTTTTTATCTCTGCATTTTATTTTATCTTCCATTGCCTTCTACTACTCACTCCCTCGACCAAGTGGTACATTAAGGCCTTAGCAAGGTCTCTCCAGCCTTCTCTCAAGCCTTCTACTACGGCATAATATATTTGTATCGAACTTTTTATTTGCAGATGGTAGCCCCTGTATCCCAGGACTTTACGAATGTGACCTGAATTCTTCTTACTGCCAAATGACTGGAGAATTAACGAATTATTGTCCGTGTAAACCAGGATTTACTGGAGTTCCTGGAAATTGTTCGGGTAAATTTTAAGTTTCTCGCGTGTCCTATAACTTTGAGTCATACACCTGCCGATATAATGTTGTTTAAAAAATCGATCATTTGACTCCGTTATTATGATAATCGTATTAGTCATTGAACTGTTACATATAACGTCAACATTTGGAGATTTATTTGCTTGTAGAACGGCGACACATGTACATGCACATTGTTTTAAAACTAGACACCTTTTAATCCAGTCCTAAGCCCTCAATGTTATTTTTATATTCATTTTGAAAAGTCTTACAAACACACTCGGTAGGTTTTTATTCCCTCTGCATTTGGCAGGGTTGTAGCTCACGTATTTTGCAATCATCTTCGTCCGTAACATAGGTGTTTTCAGGTTCATATTATGTATGATACACAAAACCTATCTTTGCAGATGTGAATGAGTGCGAAAATGGACTGCACAGTTGTGGTGACATCAACACTACTCAATGCATTAACACTAAAGGATCGTACCATTGTGAATGTAAAACGGGATGCACACAAATTGGAAACATATGCGAAGGTATTTACAGGTTATTTCATAATTATCACCTGTTGTATTTGAGATCATAGATGGCGAAACCCTGCCTTACGGATTTTTAAAACCTCCAAAATAAGGTTACCTCGTTCTTAAGGGCCTACTTTCTCTTTACCTGGACAAAAACTCAATACGGGAGTTTCTCTTTTATTACGAAGTTAATAAGATCAATCCCCAAGTAAGGGCTGTGTGTTGGCGATGCCTTTCCACAGTAGGCCATAACATTTGATTGCTACTCATAAATAATACTAGCTGCTTGGTTAGCTCAGTTGGTAGAGCCCCGGACTGGAGAGCAAGAGGTTGCCTGTTCTCGGAGTCTGGCAAGACCTCAAACCAGGGTCTTAAAATCACTGGTAAGATCATGCTGGAGATGATCGCGTCAATGTTGGGTCCTTCATCCTACATGTCAATTCAAAGGGGTCGTAAAATAGCCCACGGCACTATTCGAAAAGAGTAGGGCACGAAGTTCCCGGTGTGTCTGTGAGTGTGTTGTCCGTTAACAGGTCCACTTCAGCCAGATTGCTGCCATTACTAACCTTATTTCGTAGAAAATCGTCTATTTTATTACATGGCAAACTGGTCAATGACGAAAAGGAGCATTCTGATTGGTTCCCTGAGCGGTCCGTATTGTAAAATTCCGTATTGGAAAATATGGACCGCTCAAGAATTAATTTCGCAGAATTGAACAAAAGAAAACTGTTTTCTATTAAGTAAAAACATTCTTTGTTTGCAACTCGACCTGAATATTTCCCCAAAATATACAGAACTCACGCTAGTTCAATGACATCTACATATAGTTTCGGTACTTCTCATAGTCAATCATCCACTGGACAGCGATTTATCTGGTGATAGCGTTATCTACAAACAAGCGGGCCCCAGTAATACTCATTTAGAAGGGAAAAACCCTGTCAGTAACTTTCGTCACAATAAATAAGTCGTAAAGATCAATTATTGAAGGATTTGTTTTAATTTTTAGATGTTAACGAGTGCACTACTGGCGACCACAACTGTCACGAGCTTGGTGTTTGCACCAACAATGCTGGATCGTTCAGTTGTCATTGTCAGAGAGGTTATACAGGAAACGGAACGTGGTGTTCAGGTCAGCTTGTTTTTGGTTCAGAATTTTCCCTCTTCCTGTTCGAGACAATTCTGAGAGAAATTTTATTTAACATAAGGGTGTAGCTCATTATCACAGAAAGTTTCACCTCATTAAACCTTGCTTATCGAGCGAAATAACAGCTGCACAGGAGAATAACTTAAAGCTTACTGAGAAAGATAGATATTTTACCACATATTTCTATGGAATTACATGTTGAGTGAACACTACTAAAAAACGTTTTCTACATTGTTTTATAATAGGCTTGGGATTCACATACACAAATATAATTTTCCTTAGACTGTTCAAGAGTGTTCTATTTAAATTACTCTACATGTTCGATTGAAGATAAATTGGTGCAAATCTCAGATTTCTCCTTCAACAATGTACATACTGGGTAAAATCTGAGGAGAGGCTGGACAACCTATTCCCGGCATCTCTAATCAAAAGTCACATTCAAAACGGAGTATATGCGTTCCATACCGTACGACAAATGTTGCCTTTGCAGACATAATAGTTCAATTGAGTGCCATGAAACCAAAACCAAAACCAAAGCAATTACAATGACCAATCACAACAAACGTAAGCAACGCAATGAACCAATGAGAGTCTGAAGCAAATACACGTAGCCAACTACAAGCGCGGTGTGACCAAGTCGTTATTGGTTTTGCATCTGATTGGTTGAACAGGTAGGGCGGATTTTTCACAGAAATCACAGAATTTTGTAAAGAAAAACCAAAGCAATTCCGAGATTACTTTCGTCACTCAATTGAAAACCGTGCTAAAGTCTAAATAATAATGCACAAATAAATTCAGCGCCAATAAAAGTATTTCATCGTTTTTACAGTTTGTCCAGAGCATGCAGTCTGTATTCAAATGTCGTCTACATCCTGTGAGTGTTGGTGTAAATTCTTCTACCCTGGACGCCCAGAAGTGGTTCCATGTGACGGTTAGATAAGTTTTTATTTTAAAATATACTGTTAAAAATAAGAAAGAAAAGGCGAGAAAGCAGTCTGAAACAGACTAAAAGTGACAAGGGATAGAGCGGCTTTCCGGCTGTTGGTACAACAATAAATAATATTTTTGAGATGTTTCCAGCATTCCTGGCCTGAATCCCAAACCCCGCGGTGTTGGCTGAGGAACGCGCTAGGAATAGCTGGATACGACTGACATACCAGGCTATAACATTCCCAACATATCGGAATGCATGGGGTTAACGTATTCCTACACCAGAAGACACGCTTACACCTGTCACATGTAGCTACATGTGACATGTTTACGACATTAATTGTTTCGTCTAAATCAAACCTAGAACTTGCTTTTGATTGTCGAGAGTCATATATGTTCTAAGCATTTGGCATGCAACAATCGTATCGTCTAAATCGGCCCTACAGTGTGAACCTGTCCTGTCATAGTACACCAATCAGAGATTTGCAGTGAATATATACTTATTGAAACGATGTAGGCGAAAGGAAAGCGGCAGAGGAAAAAGAGAAGCGTGTTGCATAAAGCGCAAAGCTTACTAAAAAACCCACATCAAGGGACATTTTTCTAAGCCATTGATCGGGTTCCTGGTCAGTTCTGTATAGAGCTCCTCTGGCATTAATCATCAGTAAAACTGTTGGGAAATTTTTTAAATGAATCATTTTACCAATGATCAATCGGTGGGCCATTAATTTGGTAAAATAAATTTGTCATGACAAAAAGATCATTCATCTTTCTTTGATTGGTGTCAAAAGCGGATCAAATGTATCGAATCGCATTTTATTAATATCAACAAACAATTGATTTAACGGAATTTTATTGTTGTATTAGAAATATATATAAACGACGACTACAATCGGTGTCACAGGTCGATGGAGCACCCTCCCCTATCCCCTGTTTAATGTTGGGTAGGGTGAGTGCGCACTCTTTGTTCAGTGTGTTTAAGTTTAAAAACAACACTGTTGGGATACAAGATTGACCCGAGAGTGTACCAACATTGTGCCATAGATTGTGGGTATCCTCAGTTTTAAACAACATTAACGTTTTATTATTTGTATCAATTCCATAAAATTTTAGAATGTCACGAAGCTCTCGGCATGGAAAAAGGCGCAATCTCTGACGGACAGATCAGTGCATCTTCAGAATGGAGTTCATCTCTTGTCGCCTCTTATGGCAAACTTCACATGAAAGTTACTGTAGAAAATGCAGGAGTTGGGCAGCTCGTACTAATGATGCTAATCAATGGCTCCAGGTTGGCCTGGGTAGTCTGGACACTAGAGTGACAGGTGTAGCAACACAAGGAAGAAATGGCTTTTTTCCACCAGTGGGTGACCAAGTACAAGCTGCAGTACAGTAATAGTGGAGTGAACTTCCAGTACTACCAGGAACAAGGAGGAACAGTACCGAAGGTGAACGCAGGAACATAATTAGTTACATTATATAACATGAGTAGGACGAAAACGAATCGTTGAGAATTACCTGACAAGAATGACTTTAATTTTTCAATATGGGAAATTTAATGGTCAATGAACTAGATTAGGTTGGAGACGTTATTCGGAGTTTTAAAAGATGGAAGATATCAAAATGATAGATCCTATCTATTTTTTTTACTTATTTAGGATTTTACTGGAAACACAGACCGGACACCGTTGTTTATCATGAGCTTAACCCACCAATCTGGGCACGTTACATCCGCTTTCGACCAGGAGTTTGGCATGGCCACGTATCAATGAGAGTGGAGCTCTATGGCTGTCAAGGTATTGTACAACTAGTATCATTTTTGACAATCATTTTGGCGCGTTTTGCATCCAAAGGATCCTTCCTCTGATATCCAGTGATCTCAAACTGATACGACCCGTGAATGGCATTGCACGGGTCGTACGGATCGTAGGATCAGACAAGGACATCCAAGTCTCAGTAATGATATCCATCCAGTTCACCAACTGAACGATCCGTACACTTTTGTTTTACGAGCCGTACGGGTCATTCGGATCGTACGATCATACATATGTTGCTATCTCCTCTGTAGATACCTAAGTCTCAGTAATGATTTCCAGTTCACCATCTGTATGATCCGTAAGGTATTAGCTTTGGTTTCACGTATTGTACGTCGCTCATATGTTCTTTAGATATATCTTAGTCTCAGTTGGTGCAGAACTAGAGTTCACCAAATTTACGATCCGTAAGCTTTTGTTTTACGTACGGGTCGTACGGATCGTAAGAAAGGTTACTCGTTAATGACATTTTTTTGAGACATATTCTTCATGTCATGTATATTCACTTAGGAGATATTTCAAGGGTATATGCAGTTCCAGAAGTGAACATTCTAAATACTGGATCACAACCCGACAGGCCAACAAGGTTTAGACGCGACGAGACAAGAACATTCGAGGCATCATTTTCCATGAGGAACAGAATAACGGAACATATTTCTTTCACATGGGCTGTTAACGACCTTTCCTTTCCACCGCTCAATGTTTCCGAGAAGGCAAATCTCTTTCTTCACAACACGCTCGAGTTAAATGTCGAAAGAAAAGGGCTTCAAGCAGGTTTGAAACTTGTTATGTTTGAGTTACGAATAGCTGAACAACCAATGGCTTCCAGAGACTTTGCTTTTCTGCAGGTAGATCAATCGGCCCTTGTGACCTTGATTGCGGGAGGAACGGTAGTTGATCGATCCATCAACAAACCTATCATTCTGGATGGTACTCCATCTTATGACCCTGAAGACGAAGGAAGGACACGTCCATTAAGCTTCTGGTGGTCCTGTTTTCTGGCACAAGTTAATGCTTCTGATTTCAATAACCCAGTTGCTAACATATCAGTTACTGATGGCCCAAATAACTCCACTAACTCAACCACAAGATTATCAGCTGAATCAGGAACTCAAAAATTGGGCAACTTCTCACTGCACGAGATAAGCGAGGAGTCATCACTGGAGATTCTCTCAAAACTTACTAACGTAACCAGGAGAAGTCTCGTGCAGCTGCCCAATGGCGTGTTTACGGATTATCCACATAATGGGAAAGTGACTCTGGATACAACAAAACTAATCAGCAATAACAAATATTATGTGTTGTTAACAGTACACAAAGGCGATCGCATTGCATACTCCGTGCAAACGTTACATATTCGTGATGAAGAACTGGTTGATATCGAGATAAGGTTTGTGGGATATATTTTGTACAAAGTAAACTCATTTCTCATCAAATCTCAATATTTTTAGCATTGCTTTCTAATATCTGCCGTTTAAGTCACCAAAACGTCGTCAAAGAAAAATATCGATAGTCCTTACTTTCGTGCTATCTAAACTGTAATAAACACATGGACGTTCTCCATAATTTATGGGATAAAAAAATTACGAACTTGAATGAAAATAATAGACAGTAGCGGGCGAGTCCATATCGCAATAAAATTGTGTCGCAAAACTTCAAAAGAATCGAAGCCAGATTAAATTTAAATGTGAATTGTGATTTGGTTGAATGATTGGGCTCATCTGACAATAAACAAATAAGATAATTAAATTACACACATTGTGATAAGTGTTTTGGACACAGGGATATCAGTCGTTTAACCTGTCCCTGGTATTAGTTGTCTGGTCTTTCTTCAAGCGAATGAATAAATGAGATCACATATAGACCGAAGGTGGAAGCCAACATTACCTTCTCAAACTACAGTTCAATCTCATAATGAATTTTATAAGTACGTATTTAAATGATTTACTTAGGCCCAACGCTCCAAGAGGGGCATAAGCCATTGACTACACCTCGTCAGTGAACTCGAGCTTGGGTTGGCCTCTCAATCTCCTTCCAGGTAGATCCCATCTTCTTAATCCCAGCATCAGTGTCGCGTCGCCAGCTGTTTCAGGGGCGCCCTTCCTCTTCCCTTGGTAGTTCCAGCTCAGGGACTGGCGGGTAAATAAATGTTGTGCTATTTTAATATTCTATCAATCTTTACTTCTTATGCTATAATTTAATAGGTGTGTATTGAACTGTGCCTCGCTGGTCAGTTCGTCATCCCGTCTCTCCTTAAGAACTGATGTAAGGACTGCTTGCGATCCAATCAGACATCATTGCCATGGACCCTCTTTAACGTATCGATGGAACATGTTCAGAAAGGAAGGGAATCATACCCACCCCGAATGGAAGTATCAGGCAGACTTGAAAACCCTCTTATCAACAAAAGTGGAGTCCAAACATTTGGTGCTTAAAACTATTGCTCCAGGTTTCTCATATCGGTTGACTGCCGCCGTTCTATCTCCGGACGGTGCACGTGGATGGGCAGCGTATGATTTTGAGTCATCAGCAGCCCCTTCAGGTGGGACATGCCGTGTCAAACAATTGGAGAAGCAAACGTTAGGTACCTCACTTAACATTTCTTGTCAAGGATGGACTGATAAAAGCAAGCCTCTGATGTACGAATTTTATCGCAAATCCGAAGATGGAACTTTCGATATGATGTCATATGGACTCTTACCCCACAGCGTCGTCACTATTCTACCAGAGGCTAGTGAAGTACACATAAAGGTCGTTATCATAAACGTTCTAGAAACTGCAAGTCAGATATTCCTACAGACTCAGGTAAGAACACATTGGGAACACATCATGATGTAGGCTTCTTCTGAAGACAAGTTATGCCAAAATGTAAGGCAAAATGATTCATTCTTTCCAATTTCACGTATCTACATACCAATAGTATTAGTAGCTCCCACGCGTGTCCTGTAGCTTAAAACTCAGTGGTAAGCTGTGTTAGAGCGTTCGACTAGTGTGCGGATGGTCATGGGTTTAACCCCTATTGGGAGAACTGGGAAATAGCTTTCTCATACCAATAGTTGAAATTAGGTTAATGAATAAAACCAAAAGATAAAACATATGAATAAAGTTCACGCGTCCGTGTGCCGGGAGACGTAGAATTTAAGTTTATTGGCTCCTTGATTGACTGAAAAGTTGAATAAACACAATGATGATGATGATGGACAATGTCGTCAAAAGTTAATAAAAGAAACTTTAGGGAGTGCCAATGTAACGGTATGCTTTGTTTTAAGTTGCTGTACAACTAAGACCATCAGAACACTTAACATACACTGACAACGATAAAAAAACTTCCAATGCCATTCGTAAAATAAAGAAGATTCAAATAACGTGAATAGTCCACGTTACGTTATTCTCCCTTTTGTTGTTTAGATTGATGCGCCATCTTTGCCAAATAGTGAAAAGCTGATCCATGCCGAAATATCAAAACTGGTCGTTACTATTGATCGGCTTTTAACACTGGGGCAAAGCAATCTGGCAATTCAACAAACAGAAGTTCTCCTTCGACTTTTTAAGATGTCAGAAGATAGAGTCAATGAACAGTTCCATAAACAGGTAGGGCTCAGAGCGAATATTATTTCTGCATATGGCATACTTTTATTAGCTTTCAAGTAATATAAGATACGTGTTTCATCACATTTCCAAACACCGAGAAGAGAGTTGAAAATATGACGCGTAGCGGAGAATGACCAGGTATCCCAACCTAGTCACAATGAGTTTAAAACCCTGGCCAAACAGAGGCTTGGGTTGGTGGCCAAACGGAGTCGCAAGTTTATCGCAAGTGTTTTCAAGTAGGGCCAGGCAAGCTGCAAAAAAGCCATTTGAATGCTCCTGCGCGCGCTGCAATTCAGTACTAGAAGTAAACAAAAAACTTGCGTTGAATTGCGTTGAGTGGCCAAACGGTGAAAAACTTGCGTCTACTTGTGTTCAAATTTGATCTCGATCAAAGTGAACGCAGGTCGTCGCAAGTCAAAACGAAATTCAATGCAAGTCGTGGCCAAACGGAGACGCAAGTGTACGCAAGCTACTTGCGTCTCCGTTTGGCCAGGGCTTGTGAAGTGAGAAGAAAACCTCTGAGTGTACAAATTTCAAACATGTTTTTTTTAATTGTAGACAATCAAACACATTATTTCCATGATGTCTGATGTTAAAGCGAGCACCCTTGAACGATTATTCCAGATTGCAATTACATTGGGTAAAGCAACGGAAGACGTCACTAAATTGTCTGCCAATATAACGGTAACACTAGCATCTTTTATATGTTAATAAAGTGATATTAATTCTTATTTTTATGAAAACATGCGATTAC
Source organism: Desmophyllum pertusum (assembly GCA_029204205.1). Taxonomy (NCBI): domain Eukaryota; kingdom Metazoa; phylum Cnidaria; class Anthozoa; order Scleractinia; family Caryophylliidae; genus Desmophyllum; species Desmophyllum pertusum. The sequence goes on along the minus strand of MU827791.1, from coordinate 840,939 downwards.
TTGTTATAATATAAAGGGAAAAATTAGTTTGATCAAAACATCAGGTGATCTTCTGCAACCCTCGGTAGACTATCGGAATACTTCCTGACCATGCATCCGCCCGAAATTCTGTCTTTGAGTCATCTTTGGAAATCGTCGGAATCCTTCGGGTAACGTTATCTTCGGCAATCTTCAGAATCTAGCAACTTTAGACTCTTTCAGTTGTAGTTTAATATTTTTTATAATAATAAACACAGTCAAACCTCCCGTAAGCGGACACATTTGGGGCCTGAAAAAGTGTCCGCTTAAGAGAGGTGTCCGCTTATGGAAGGTTAAAAATGTAGTGTTTGTATATAGCTGGGCACATAACTAAGTGTCCGCTTACGAGAGGTGTCCGCCTACGGGCGGGTGTCCGTTAGCGGAGGTTCGGCTGTACATGTTAGAGATAACTTCCTATTGACACAATACTTACACAAGTACACTTTTTTTTCATAATAAACTTTTATTTTATGTCATATTTTGCGAAAAACATCAATGTATGACTGACCATGACTCTCAATACGATTCTTGTCATCTGTTTCAGGTGGTAGTCGCGGATAAGTTGCTGAACATGGCACCAGTTTTGTTACTGAAGGCCAAATACAGATCTGACACCAGGCGTTTGAGAGAAGTAGCTAGGTCTTACATGTATTGCATCAGCAACATTAAAAAGTTTGCATCCACCTCAAAACCACAAGAGGCAGAGTTTGACGCAGATAGCGCTGGGAACGGAACGCTATCTAGGGAGGTGAATAAGATTGAACAACGTTCTGACTAAGTAGGGTCAGGTAAAATAAACACAGCTTTTGCAATTCTCAGGAATTACGAAACTGTCCTTCCCAAATTTAATGGAAAATGAATGAAATCTCCGTTTATTTTAGCACTGTTGTGCTAATTGTGGACACTGTAAATGTAGGAAAGAATATTGCAAATTGAACATAAACTTGTTAACAAACCCAACTGTAGGGAGGCTAACCAGTTGGCTATTTACATCCGAGAACAACTCCACCTAATGGCATGATGGAGGATTTGAACTAAGGAGATTTCAGATACAGCGACCTAAAACACTCGGACAATACGCCTTCATGTCCTTCATGCTCAGGACCATAACTCCGACTGCCCACATTAGATGAGGTGTCCACAATAAAGGGTGATAATTAAAGTAAACGACTCACGTTTGGCTGGGATCAACGCCCTGTATTATCATCGACTTATAATGGTGCCAGCCTATACCGAGATCGATGACCTTGTCATAGTTTACTCTATGATTTTGTAGAGACAAACTTGATGCCTTTTTACTTGCTAACTGTTGTATATATCTCGAGATCCCTTCCAAAGCAAGTGATTTCTTTTAGTACATATATACGTGGCTTTTGATTATCTTACTGACCCCTTCGTTTAGCTCGGTTAGTTGGTAGAGGGAACTGACAGTCCCCTTTACCAGCTTAGGTTTAGCATCTACACTGAACGTTCTTGGATTATGGAAATGTCACCTTGTTTTCAGGATTTCATCTAAAATTATGTCAAACAAACTTACTTTTCAGGCAAGGACCAGGGTTCAAAGACTTTCACGGAACCTGACAGACATGATTACCAACACTCTGCTCTCGCTGATGCAGCCCGGGGAGGAATACACCGTGATCCGAAACAAACTTGAATCGACTGTTCTGGGAAAAGAGGAAGTCGACGAATTAAGCCACTTAAAAATCCACGATGAAGACACAGGCTTTAAATTTCCTATGCTGGGCAATGAAACAGAGGGAAAAATATTTGGTAACACATCTGAAGTTGGAGTTCAGGTAAATGTATGAACGCATATATTTCTTCCTATTGAACAATTATCAAGAATATATTTCCGGAAGCTTTTCAATTTACCGTACAACAAATCAAATCGCATCGCAAGGGGCAATAAGTGGCGTTTCTAAAAATAAAATAAAAATATAAAAAAAAGAATAAAAAAATAAGTGGCGTTTCTAGCAGGAACGGTACCGTGCCAAATTGGCCAATGCTAGAAAGCAACAGAGGAGTTATTTTTGCGACCATGATAAGTGTTGTCATTGATGATTACCTTGTTAACCGAACATTGTCAGCCCTCTTCATTAAGACGGAGTGACATCGACTGAAGAACATCGTCTTATTTTTTAACATCAAATATTGCTTTTTATTTTAACAGATGATTACGTACGCATTTAACCCTCAGTCTTCGCTAAACGGTAGTAACCAAGTCAACTCCAAAGTGGTAAGCCTCGACTTAAAGGACGACAGCGGTCAGACATTGAAAATTGAAGACATGCCCAACGACATTGCTATCGAAATTCCAGCCTCGCAGAGTTATGGAAATGCCACTCCTCTTAGAGAACATTTCATAAACCCCGGACAAATGCGATATCACATCATCAACGTACAGCAAACAAATGCAACCGTGAAATTCTCCGCGCGTATTTGTCTGAATGATTCTGTTACGGCTTACATCAGATACGGTCAAAAACCAACTGAGAGTGTTTTCGATGACATTGTCGTTCTGTCTGGTAATACATGTGATTGCCAGAATGGAGAAGAGAACGTCCGAAATATTTGGATCACTGCTAAGAATTCTGGAAAATATTACATTGGTCTGTTGGGAAATGAAGGAATGAGAACAGTCCATTCAAGAAACCGACGATCACTCCTGTCTGAGAGTATGTCCCAGGATAGATGCGTCAAGTTTAAAGATCCCCCACCGACCCCACCCCCTCCTGCAGACTATGCTGTCATTAAGCCCCGGTATAACCCTACAAAGTCGGTAAACTACAGTATAGAAGTGAATACCTTTTGGTGCGGGTACTGGAATGATATTGAAGAAAGATGGACAAACGAGGGGTGCAAGGTAAGAAATCCGTTCCTATTGGTTTCCATTCTTGGTTGTCCACCTTGGATTAGTTTCCATACGTTTTTCCGTTGATAAGCGGGCGAAACTACGGCGAAGGAAATCTGCAACTTTATTTATGTACGCTTTATTTGTGTTTAAAGCCGGCAGCTTGCGAAGTTATGTATACACAACAAATCGTATAAGTGAGTACAACATAGTTTAGAATCCCAACTGGTATGGGGCTACGCTATACTTACATAGCTCTTGCCACACAGCCATACAAATGTCAGTAAATTTGACGTTAATTTTTTTCAAAAGAAAACATCTAGTTCAATAATAAACTTATTCTTCCCATATTTTCCAGTTACTGAATGGAAACTCATTGTATCTAAAAAACGTTGGCCAGACTAACTTTTATTTCTAATGCATGAGGAGACCAATGCGGCGTGAACGTAACAAAGATCGCCACTTTCATCTACAAAGATGAACATCCACAATCGATCATTCTTTTATAAAATACTTATTTTTATGTCACTTCCCGTTGTCATGCTCATTAACAAATGGTTACTCTTCCATTAACAGGTGGGTCAAAACTCAACCAACTCCTCCCTGGAATGCCTCTGTAATCACTTAACATCGTTTGGTGGAGAAATCCTAGTTGCACCAAACAGCGTTGATTTTGATGCAGTGAAAAAAACTTTCGAGAATCTTGATCCCAAAGACATGCTCGTCCTAGCCACAGTTTGTTTTGTATTTCTGGTGTACTTTCTTGTGTTGCTGGTTGCACGTAGAGCCGATAAAAGAGATGCTGCTAAGGTATGTTCCACAAAGAGAACGGTGTCTTGCGTTCGAAAGCTAATGGCTTGATGAGGTTTCATTGGAATTTGAACTATCTTTTCTCAAACGCTGCCTGAGTAGAATGTACGACTTTTGTAGCACTATTCTAACTATAGAAATAGGGTACATGAATTTGCATTGTAGGGAAGTTTAGGAAAGTTTGCCGTCCTTTACGTTTTTTCGTTATGGGTGATAGTGAAAACTACTCAGAATTTCTCCAACATTCCTTTTTTATTTTATGATTTTAGATTGGTCCTCTGATATCACTAAAAGATTCTCATGACAGTGAATACGAATATGAAGTCTCTATTACAACTGGAGGATGGCGGAACTCTGGGACCTCGGCTAATGTGTCCATGATCCTTTATGGGACAGAAACGTCCAGTGACGTCATTAGCTTGACAGCTGGTTGCGTGGATGACAGGGAGCTGTTCGCGCAAGGAAACACGGATAACTTTCTGATATGTCTACCTCAATCTTTGGGGTCCTTGTTCAAGGTGCAGATCGGCCATGACAACTCGGGTAAGATGGCATCTTGGTTTCTCAGCGAGATCTCCGTTGTGGACAATCAAACATGTCAACAGTGGTTATTTACTTGCTATCGTTGGCTGGCACTGGAGAGGGATGATGGAAACACTACAAGAAGTTTTTTCGCGGATAACGTGGAGGGCGGTGCCATGGAATTCAAAAGAAAATTCAGCATATTGCAGAAGAATGCATTCGCCGACGATCACTTGTGGTTGTCGGTAATCAGTAAACAGCCAAGGAATTCCTTCACACGTGTTCAAAGGGCATCTTGTTGTTGTTGTTTCCTTCTCTTGTACATGGTTACATCAGCCATGTTTTACCAAACGGAACGCGTCAATCAGCAGACCATCGGTATAGGTCCTTTCAGTTTCACTCCAAGTCAATTGATCATTGCACTGGAAAACCGTGTTTGTTATATTGCCACCAAGCATTTTAATTACGTTCTTGTTTCGTAAAAGTAAGCCTAAAAATAGCGTTCAAGAAAGACGATACAATCATGTGAACAATCAAGCAAAAAGACAGTGCTTACTTCCTCACTTTTTTGTCTATGTTACTTGGTTTCTCTGTGTCAGCACGGCTATAACTTCAGCCCTGTTCACCGTGCTGTATTCACTTGCCTGGGGAGGTGAGAAGTCGGCTCGATGGCTGTCGTCCGTTGTGTTATCATTAACCGGAGATGTATTTATTTCCCAGCCAGTCAAGATAATTGTCGTGTCAGTCATTGTGTCTTTACGATGTGGTCGCGCATCGAGGCTTCAAGGATCCCAGCAAGACAGCAATTTTCAGCCATTGTTTAATTTGCCTTCAGAGGAAATAAAACAAGCTAAGAAGTTTAAAATCAACGAGAGGAAGATGTTCAAATTTATCAAAGAACTAATATTTCTTCTTGTGTTCTTCTTGCTGCTGATGATTGTCTGTTATGGCGGCAAAAACGAACATAGATATCATTTCACTGGTTCCACGGAGAACGGTTTCCAGAATTTCGAACAGGTCAGTGATAAATATCAAATATTCATGTATAGATCCGTTGTGGTATTGCTATCGTTGTGATGGGTCGACAGCGAATATATTTTAATGACCCTTAAAATTTGACATTATTTCAGTACCTAGAACGACTCTTGTCTGATCCAATCAAATGACAGATCAAGATGCCTACCAGTAGTAATTGTTATTTGATTGGATCATTCTTGTGGCATGATTTGTCAAATAAATCCTCATGTAGGATTGCATTTTTAATTAGCGATATCCAGGTAGCATGTGTCGTTATTCCGTAAAGTATTGTCTTTTCTCGAATCAGCCTTAATTTACCATTATCACTTAATTTCACAGTACAATTCGTTTTCGCCTTACTGGTCCAACATAGCGTTGAGATGCCTCTTGACTCGACCACTTTCTCGACGTTTGAAGCCATTATTAACACTCGCACTTGTACTGAACTGAGGAAATATATATTTGAGCTGGATATGCTCGAACAAAGTCTATCAACTGCATTTTCAGTAGATGACGGTTTTTTTACCTTACAGACTAAGTGTTTCTAACTTCGAACTACTAATTTCTAATATTTCCAAGATAATAAGAAACTTCTATATCCGGCATACGAGAATCTGCAAGATAAAGGAAATAAAATAGAAAGTGCTACTTTTCAAGCACAAAATATGGGAATGAGATATGTTTTTTGCGATGTCTCTTTACCTTCTGTACGTAATTTTCAAATAGATCTCTAAACTAAAACGTTTCTACCCATTTGATTTACATTTTAGATACGAAATACTACCCAGTTCTGGGAGTGGATCAATGAAGGGTTTGTTGAAGCGATCTTTACAGATGACTGGTACAATGGTCAAGAGGAAAAAGTTTCAGAATACATTGGAAACAAACATTCAATCCTGGTCGGCATGCCTCGTCTGAGACAACTTCGAGTTGTGAAAAGTAAGTTAAATGATGATTTTAATTTGTGTGTGCATCAAAAGTGTAAAATTATGGTCTTGACTAGAATGGATAGGCCAAAATCAGATCAGACGTTACCCTAACCCACAAAGAAAGCTAATAATTCTCGGGGCTAATCAGTGCTATTATAGGCCAACTGGGTTGCTAAAGTAGGCTGATCTCATTTTGGGCTATCCATTTAAGGCATAGCCGTAAAATTATATTAAGGTACAGTTTCACAGCAGTTGCCTAAGAAGCCTGAAATAAAAGGAAACTGAGAAATCAGGCTTCCATGGGATTTGAGACTGTGACCTTTGCGATTCATATACCTGTGCAAACGCTCTACCACTCATGAGACTGTGATGCAACTGACAGCTATAATTACACTCTGTTTGTATATTGTAACGCGGAAATGTTGTAAATTTACAATCCCTTGGTGTTACGTCTGTTACTATAACACACTCACCTTTACTGTGCAGGTAAATAGACCTTTTATGAACCCTCGCACATCATCGACCTCCATTTCCTACCTCGCATGAACAGGTACGCAGAGGGTCGGACGAAAAATGATTTAGTTGGATTACGTTTAGTACTTCTGGTGTATTTTTAACGTTCGATTATTTTGTTTTTTGTTCAACAGACTCATGTGATGTCCCTGCTATGTTTAGAAAAATGATTCTCTTTTGTCATGATTCGTACTCGCATGAAGATGAAGATACCAATGTCTGGGAATCCCAAACAGGAACTTTCAACACATCTTTATGGTCATGTCCAGAGAACTGGAAGTACAGCAAGGACGAACAACTTGGTGGTTTTGATTCTTGGGGTCGTTTTGCTGTTTATCACGGTGGTGGATACATAGCTAATTTGGGATACAACAAACTTATAGCCCGAAGGGTTATCAACGATTTAATTACAAATAATTGGATCGATTCGCAAACCAGAGCTGTAATAATCGAATTCTCGCTGTTTAATCCATCGAGTAATATCCTCGCAGTAATGTCATACTTCTTTGAGGTACTTCCATCTGGTTTCACCGGCACATTCAAAACGTATGGAATTCTAGCTCTTAATGCCACTGATTCCCAAGCCCGTGACACGTATCTGTTTTTTGTACTGCTGTTTGGGCTCTTTCTTGTTCTCTACTTCATTATAGAATGCATCAAGATCTTTCAACAAAAGTGCTCTTATTTCAAGTCTTCATGGAACTGGTTGGAACTATTTCAAATATTAACCGCGTCCCTTGCATTGCTTCTCCAATGGGTAAAATCCAAAGAGGTAAAAAAACCGTTAGCCAAACTGAAAGAGAATCCGTTTATACCAGTAAGCTTCCAACAAGCGCTTTATTGGTCCGAGACTGAAACTGTAGCGATTTGCTTAACATCCGCAATAGCCACCATACGACTTCTAAAGTGTTTTCATTTTAACAGCCAAGTGATCAAGCTTTCATCCTTTATGAGAAACCATTTTACATCAATGGCATCGTTCTTTTTTATTTTTTGCGTCCTTTCTTCTGGTTACGCTGTATCAGGGATGATTGCTTTTGGATCAGAAAACTGGATGTTCTCATCGTTTGCCAAAGCGTTTACCTCACAGTACCTTATGGTGATTGGGAGCAACAGTCTGATTCATGAACTGGAAGAAGGGGGCTTCATTATGAGCAGAATCTTTCTCGTCAGTTTCTTTTTTACTACAATCATAATTATTACAAATATGTTTGTAGCCATTCTAAATGATTCCTACTCTAACTCTTGCCTCGACCAGGAAAACGAACAGTTAGACATTGCAGACTTCATAGTGAGTAGGTTTCTGCAAAGCGTGTTCGGGTACAATCCAGAGGATAACGGTGATACTACCTCATTGAGCGAGACAACGGATCAAGTTCGAGTAGATGAACTGCAGAAAAGCGAGAACGAAACAAATGCTTTTGAAAACAATGCGTGGAGATCCAACTGGTCATTCGCGGTCAGGAAAATTACACCAAGTATGTATCGCAGCCGAAAAGTGTCATTTGAAAACGCGGAGACATTTGGAGACAATGCGGAAACTTACAGATCTAAGAAAACGCTGAACCACACTGATTTCAAAAATGATTTTCACTCAGATATCAGCGAGGAGACGATATCGGTCGAGAGTGAAGAAGCAACTTGGGACTTGGGAGATGGTTATGACGTAATGTTACAATACAAGAATGGGATTGGCTACAGACTGACAAACAGGTATGCGTCTTTAGTTGATAATGACGAAAAGGATTACGCTGGTCATAACGATGACGACGATGATGACAATAACAGCGAAGATGGTAACGACGATGATTATGTCAACAACGTCGATTATGTTCACGATGTGGTCATCGGCGACGCCGACGCCACGGACGCCACGGATGCCGCCGACGCCGCAGACACCGCCGATGGTAATTACGATGATGATGTTGCTTGCAGCGGTCGTAACAGGGATGTTTGGAAGGAGATCTTTCACCTTTTGGATGATAATGGTTGGGATGATTTTCCGCACCATTCTACAGGTGGCGTAAAATGCTATGATAATCCAGCTGTGGTGGAAGACAGTGAGCTGGTTTTCATGGAATGCGACCCAGTGGAAGAGCAAAAAACCCGATTGTGAATGCTTAGATTGTGAATGTGTAAGCTATTGGGAAGATGAACAACACAGAGTTCAAGTTCAAAATTAGAAAAGTCCCAAATTTTACATTTTAAACAGCACGAGATGAATTTACTGTTCATTGGAATAATCAAACACTTTATGGTTTCATCCACACTCAGACTAAAACGATGGAACCCCGATCTTATACAGCGCGCAATAAACAGTACCACATGAACGTACTACTCAATAGCTTTCATCTGGATGGTCACACACTAGGGTTTCATCCACAGACTTAAAAGTTAGAACTACCTTGTACAGCATAATAAACAGTACCACATGAAAGTATTACTCAATAGCTTTTATTTGAATGGTCACACACCAAAGTTTCATATCATTCACAGACTAAAAAGATAGACTTACCACTGTAGACTGATCATTATGTATAGTTAAGTATAATACAAAACACCACGAGATGGTTATGGAACCAGCAGATCGAAAACGTTACACGTAGTTAAATAAAGTTTTATTATAATGCTGATAATGGCTCTTTTACAACCGTATTCCGTCAGATATTTAATCTGTGCAGTCCGCGTTTCATGCCCGTGATGTGGCCACGGTTGAATTTGTATCTGGCAGCTCGTTCACAATCAGAAAGCGAAAGTAAATGGACAGTAGTGCAGTACCAACTCCTGTGATGTGTGATTCACATCCATCTGACAAATTAACAATAAATGAATGTCAGCAACATCAGTGAACATCGGTGAACATCGGCTTAATCCTATTCTGCCTGGGGGGGGGGGGGGGGGGGGGGAGGGGAAGGACAGAAAATGCCCGCGCTGATTTCAAACTTTTATTACTTAAGAGCGTTCAAGCAAATTTAGGCAAACGTTTTGCCATTTATTAATTATTACTGGGAACATTTTGGTATGTCAATTGTTTGATTACGTGACTTGACGTTTCCATAGAAACCGATTTTTGACAGGTCGTTTTACCCAAATTAGGCCGAGTTTTCAGCTCGATTTTGTCAATCTCACCTGACAATTCCTTTCCCATGAGCAGTTTCCTCATCGTCCTGCTTCTCTGCTGTTTGCTAAACTCGTCTTCATTTTTGATGTATCCGTAACATCCACTCGGTCGCTGCCATTGTAAAACATTTGCCAACCGTTGCGGCGTTAAAAACTCGAAGTATCCCAGCATGCCACACACGACGCTTTGTTCCATCATCAGATCTGCGTCGATCCTTGTGATTGGTTGAACTCGTTCGACCAATAGCAACTGTGTATAGACATTGGAGCAAATTTTGTCGTACACTGATTCTAATGAGCTCTTGTACTCCTTCATCTTTTTCGAGAATGTTTCAAGGCATCCTGTAGATTCAATCAATCATACAATCAATTAATCAATCAATCAATCAATCAATCAATCAATCAATCAATCAGTCATTCAGTCAGTGAGTCAGTCAATCAATCAATCAATCAATCATACAATCAATCAATCAATCAATCAGTCAGTCAGTCATTCAGTCAGTCAGTCAGTCAATCAATCAATCAAGCAAGCAAGCAAGCAAGCAAGCAAGCACGAATGCAAGCAAGCAAGCAATCAGTCCGTCAATCAATCAATTAATCAATCAATCATGGTTTACACACTTTTTTCCCGCGCTTGGCGTAAGCTGCATGTTTTTGCCTCTTATTGGTTCATATATCTTATTAGACAGTTGAATGTGTACTATTGCTGTACTGAAATGGTACTGAGAATGCCCATTGCAGTACTCCCTCTACAGTTTTCTACTCATGACAATTTAGCTTCATAATTTTCTGCGAGTTTCATGTTTCTTGTAATGTTATTTAAAATATGTCCTTTTCGTTGTTAGTGTTGTATATTTATAACAGTTTCACTGACCTCTTTGTTCACCAAACAAGAAATAAAGAGCTTGGTGCGTGAGCACGTACCCAACCTCCCCCGGACGCACCATCAATTCCCAGCATTCCTCAGAGACGTCACAAGGTTTGTTCCCGTACCCTGGACTGCCGAGGAGCTTGGCCAGACATGGCTCATATTCCTGCAATATGTCGTCTAATAGTTTCCTTTTGTTGAAGGCCGTGGTGAGATTCGGGTCGATTCTCTTGTAACCCTTGACTGTTTGCCAGGGTTGTGACACAGTGTACCCAACCAAGTTGTAATAATGCGGATTAGAGCGACGAAGTACAGTTAAGGATTTTGATCCAATACGAGACACTAGATCCTGAAGTCGAGTTACTTGCATGTAGATGCCAGACTTGAGTAAAGCTTTCGTAGTTTTCTTTTGTCGGGTTAAATCATAGAGAAAACCTTTTGAATAAAACAAAATAACATGGATATTTACTTGACGTACAACATATTATCCTGGTAGTCCTAGTAAGGCAGTTACTGTCGAAGCTCTCTGAGTGGACACTCTCGTAGGCGGACAGCTCTACTTACGGCCGCCTCGGCAAACCTCTGTTTGAATTATCGCTCGTATAAACTCTGTATTTACACATTCCTGTAAGCGGCCAGCTCCAGTTGAGGACACTTTTTCTGCTTTCCGAGGGTGTCCGCTCACGGAAGCTTCGACTGCATTTGGACAGTGTACTGTCAAATATATAATTAAAATATTAATTGTTTTCTATGACTAGACTTCTTCTGAAGTTTGACTGAACTACTCATAGTAACACGTTTTGTTTAATCAGAGAACAGCCAATATACAGTGCAGTTTTTCTATCAATGTAAAGAAACCGTTGTTAGAGAAATCTTTTATGTATATGATATTGGCTTAGTTAACTGAAAGCTTTAGCAACATACACGTGTACCAACCTTGAGCGATTCGCAGACCAAAATACGCGTCCAAGTTTAAATCATCGCCATATTGATCGTAAAACAACACCGCTTTCTCGAGAGCCGCGAGCACGTGGCTTATGCCGCTAGGAGAAATCGTTTCTTGTCTTTCTGTTTTGTCGGTTATTTCTATGAATGAACCGACTGAAGTAAAAAGAAGTAGAAAAAGGCATGCTAACTTCATCTTTACACAGTTAGAACTCCGTCTTTCAAAATTAATAAAAAGCTGTCTTTAAATGGTGACAATGGTTAATGTGACGTAGAGAGGTTTCTCGTCAATATCCGCTCCTGTCAAACGTGTCTCTAAACTGGAACTGTTATTGTTATTACACTGAGAGGAAGGAGTCTTGTTCAGGAACCGGTTGTTTCGGACAGTTGCTTCTATGGACTGACATATAATGGAAGGTTAATATTGGAGAAATCTGTAAAACAAAGCGTCCGTTATTTTTCTGTTTCAATGTTGCCATAGAAAAAATTAAACCTACGACATCAGTGATTTCAATTCAGTTTTGAAGTCGCCTTCTTAGTATAACTGTGGTGATCAAGAGAGATACTTGTTGTAAACCAATTATACGCAATATTTTTCCTTTTTTGTTTCTTTTAATTAAAAGAATTTCAATAACAGAATTTTCCTGAAGATAACTGGGAAAATGAAAAAAATGTTTTTAGGGCTAGAAAGAGCAAGATTGATTTCGCCTTCAATATTAGTCATGTATCATGAGTCAATTTGTAAAAAAAAAACGATATGGCGGGAGCAGTTTGCGTGCTTCTCAGGATTAGCTTCACGAGGCTGAACAAAACGACAAAATTTAACTGGTGCATCTATTGAAAATCACGTGAAAATGTCTAGATCTCAATTATAAGAAAATTATTCTTCGAGAAAAGGACATGTTGGGGTTAATGGATTAACCTGCCTTGGAGAAAGTGCAGTTGTATTTTTTAGCGGGTTGAAATAAAGTTCATTATTGTTAGTTGTTAGGCAAAGGCCTTTTCTATTATTATTGTAATTTTTTTCTGTTTTGTGTGGCAAATTAATAAACTAAACTAAAGGCCATATGCTTCCGCAGTTGATGGGACAAATGATTTATGCAAGGAAACGTGACGTTTGAAATCTATCTTTACTCCGGAAGAAACTATTTAAAAACGAGAAGTGTTGATGAAGACTTCAAACCATAAGAAGACAAATAGACATTTGAATAACAGCTGGTATCACTGTGTCGGAGGATGTTCCGAAGAAACGCACTGAATGGCTGCCAATTTAAAATTATTTTGTATGCATTTAAATTTGCCTCACTAACCTCGTTCTAGAGTAAAAATTATTTTGAATTATCAACTAAAAAACGAGGTTAGTGAGGCAAATTATTTAAATATAAATACATACAAAATAATTTTAAATTGACGGCCATTTTGGAATAGGTGTATTCAACCAGGAGTCCAACTGTTAGTTCTGAGAATTTAGTTTTACATCAAGATTATTGTACTTAGTTGATTATTTTCCTTGTTCTCGTGACGTGTGACTGTTTGATCGAGTTTGACGATGTGTTGAAATTGCAAGGGGAAATTCGATGTTAATCACTTGGGAGCTCAACATCAGTGGTGTGTTCTAACGATTTTTTTTATACTCAGGGATACATGTAGTCGAGAAGACCTGACGGGCGGGGCGAAAAAATCCCTCATTTTTTCTCGCCCCGTGCGTCGCGTCTTCTCGATCGGGAAGTGATTTTCGCGCGCACTCGACTATCCCTGAGAAAAATGAGCGACTGCTCGTAGTCTATAAAATTTTAAAATTGGACGCGACCTTCTTCAGCTAACAAACTAAATGCGATGGCTTCCAAGAAAATCACTTTGGTATCTTTGCTCGCCAAATCTCTTATACAAAAAAATCATTCGGTGGCAGGCCTGTGTAGATGGGTGAGGGAAATCAAGAAAGCCCAGATTAAAGTCCTTATCATTCACGACTGCTCGATTACCAGCCGCTGTTCGGGAAAATGAGCCCACGCTCATCCCCCGAAGGCACGGCTGGAGTCGTGAGCTTGGCATTGTTAATTTCCACCAATGAGAAACGTGCCTGCCCGAATCGAGCAGGCATAAATTATCTTTTACGGATGCAAAGCAGTTGTTTGGGCTGGCGTTCGATCCCGGGGGGGGTACTCAAAAAAGTTTTATACGGGGAGGCTCCGCCCAGAGGTCCAACCCTTACCCTTTCATATACCATTTTTCACAGAAATGGTACCCCTTTCATATACCTTCCATAGAAAATGGTACCCCTTTCATATACCTTATATAGAAATTATGAAAATGGTACCCCTTTCACATACCTACAGTAGAAGCACTGCATCCCTTTTCTATACCCTTGTAATGAACTTAATGAACAATATATATCACCAGAAATCATCAAGCAATACCAGTAGAGATGTTAACCAAACAATAATATAATTTACTCATTTACTCGTGAAATCCCTACCCTTTCATATACTTCAACTCGTGAAATCCCTACCCTTTCATATACTTCAACTCGTGAAATCCCTACCCTTTCACATACCTCGAGCCTAAAAAAGGACCCCTTTCGGCGGAGCCTCCCCGTATAGTCCATTATAGGGAGTACCCCCCCCGGGCGTTCGATCGTCTTCAAGAGACATTTAACCTAGTCTGAAGTGTCAGCCGTCTCCTCGCTCTAAACCCACACTTCAGACTACATTTAACCTTGAAACTCTCGAAGATATATGCAATAGGAATCGTTAATGTAAATCAATGGGCATGATGTCTTTATAATTCAACCGACAGGATGGATTTTTCAACCGCATCAAGGAAATACATCACGGAAAGTTCGCGCTAAGTCGGGGAGCTACAACCGCACAAGGCAACTAATGAGATCCATTTGGACATTCGACATGTACAATACACAAAACAGTCGGTTAACTTGTGTGATGAATTTTATCTGGGATTTGATGTAAAATCGTGTGGTGCCAGAACGCAACATCTCTGGCAAAATTGCATCAAAACATGCATTGTTTCTTGTCACGGACTGGTCATGTTACATCTTGTAATATTTTTCATCCCGGTTTTCAGTCATATAGCTTCACAATAAAGGCGAGAAATCAACATCTTTCGTGGAATATTTCAGATCAGATCCTTTTCTTTCGAAAATATAAGAGATAATGGAAAATAAACGAATGTCACGAGCCGGAGTAGCGTTACATAAATTAATTTTGTTGATTACGTCACAGACACGGCTGTTCGCTCACGCGTCCAGCCGTTCTTCTCGGGGAGGAACGAAGACCGGACTCGAGTGAGCGGCGGAAATCGAGCCTAATTCACGACCGGCAACTGATATAACATTTTTTTAGTGTGAAATCAGCCAAAGAAATTAAACTTCTTAGGATTTCATCGGATGTAGCTGAAACTTGGGGAGGTAACAGATCTTAACATTCCAAACAACTTGTCCGATTGAGATTTTTCGTTTTTAACGGTTTTTGGCGCGAAAATGACGTCATATTATTACTTTAATTTTTTTTACTGCGTTATGGTCTATTTTCAAACCAGAAATGAAAGATCAGGCCAGGACAATTTAAACAGTGAAAAAATATTTCAGCTACTGCTTTTCAATACAAAGATCTTTAAAATTTGAATTTCCCGCCATTTTGTTACTATTTTTAGAAATTGTTCGAAATTTTAAGTGCCATAACTTTTGAATGAAAAGCAGCAGCTAAGAAATGTTTTCACCTTTCATATTGTCCTGGCCTGTTCTTGACGTGACGTCATTTTCGCGCCAAAAACCGTTAAAAACGAAAAATCGTTTGCCAGTATTAACCCACGTGATTGCCCGGATTAGCCGCGATTCCCGTTAAGCGCAGAGTAATTTATTGTCTGATTCACATTATAGTAAAAATATTCGAGCGATATTCACAGGTTCTGATAAGACAGGGGCACCCAACCAGGACGTTAAAGGTACATTTAAGGCAACAGCCTTGGCATGTATAGCAGTTTTTCTGTTTCCCATATCGTTTAGGGCCAAAGATCTCGGACAAGATAGCGGCATGTCGGCTCGCCCTCGTAGGCCACTGCTATCGGCATCCGGAGCTCTCTACCAACAAGGCCATCCTATGGGAGCTGGTAGGATGGATCAAGGGCATAGGATAGATCACTCACTTACGCAATTTAAATCCTTCTTATATTCATTATATTCATCAAAATTACCTACTTACCATCCCCCTGGCTACACCCTCACCTAATTTAATTTCATAATCAGCAATGTATTAATTAGTATTTTTCTCGTATTTAGTAGTATTTCTCTATATGTAAATTTTTTAATTTTATACGTATTTTCATAAAGGAGTCAGGTGTCAAGTGGAACGAAAGTTCTGTTCCTCTCTCCCGCCACTATTTTTTAATTTTTAATTTTTAACTTTTATTTAACTGTAAGATTATTTGTAAATTATTTGTAAAATGGCGAACACATTAAACTAAACTAAAGGGCGGCCAGCTAAAACTATGGTTAAGACCTTGATGGAAGACACTGGGGCAGAGACTATGAGCGAGCTAGCCACGCTAATGGAAGAGAGAGCTGCCTGGCGGATCCGTCACAGGACCCACCTAAGCATGCTAAGGAGAGAGAAAGGGTAGTTTTATAGCCTCCCAAATAATATGTACAACAACTGTACAACAGCATGAGAATGCAAATATTGTATGTATATAAACGTATAAATAGGTCAAATTTATTCTTTAATTATACAAAATTATCATGTAGTTGATAGCAAACTTTTGGACACTACATGCAAGATAACAAAAACGTTTTTGTTCTTTCAGTTAGGTTAATTACTTTACTTCGAAAACATCTTCAATTTTTTCTTTGTAGTCTAAAACTTTGATTAACCAGCGTTTCCAGAATTTCTCGCATGTCTCCAAGTCCATCCAATGAACATCAGCTTCTGAGCCGTCACAATGCGCAATGACAATCATACAATTTGTTACAGGAATTCTCATTACTGGATAGGAATTGATAGCTCCAGCATAAGCTACAACTTGTAATGGAGCGTCATAACAGCTCTCTAGTGTCGGCCTGGGTTTTTGTGACGTTTTCCACTCGATCACACAAGGCACCCCATTGTATATAGCTAGACCATCAAAAGTACCAGAGTAGCCAATAGAAGAATGCGTTACATACTCCTCAGTGGCTAGCACTTTGTCTTTGGTGAGAAGCTTTAGAATGCCTGTTTTGGAGACACTTTTGATGAAGCCTGAAACAAGTTCTGGAAAATGTCCAGATTCATCTGCGTCACCTTGCAGAATGTCTGTCACGCACGAGTGAAATTTGAGGCCACTTGCTGACAATGTTTTTCTGTACTCAGTAAATTCCTCTTGTCCCATCTCTTCTATCAATTGTTTCTGCCAGCGGCTGATCATGAATAGCTTGTTTGATGTGCTATTCAACACTTTAGAAACACTGGCATTTTTTGCTAAATACATATTTCTTTTAAGAGTGGAATCACCCTGTTGTCCTTCTTCTGTAATACCTTTGTACTCGCCAACAGTTTTGGTGATAATTCCTTTTGATTTAACTGTCTTGTTTAGCTTGTCCACCTCACCACTTATCCATTGACTAGGAGACTCCATAGGACTGAACAAGCTAAGATTTTTATCGAGCTTCAAATATCCATCTGCAAGGAATGACTTCTTGTTACCTTTAAATGGGATTGACGATGTAGAATTAGTTTGAGCTATGAAAGGATAGTGAAGAATCGATGATGAATCGGCGACATATTGTGTATGGAAGTCTTTCAAGTCATTTACAAGAGTCGTAGTCTTGCTATTCGCTTTCACGCCACATTTCTTGCACAACTGTTGCAATTCTCGACGATTCATTGTTTCCAGTTGACCCAGGTCGAACCAAAGTTCCGACGAAGTCCTCCTTTCCGTGTGAATTTTTCTAGAGAAATGATCACAACCATAGCTACATCTCAACAAACGATCAATTCCGCAACTCCACCGAGAGCCATTGATACTACGATGAAGTAAATTACGCCACAAATGCACCATTCTTTTAGCCTATGATTTAAATCCACTCTCTAGCTCGTCTTTTCATTTAGAAACATTCATCTAAATTCCCAAACCTTGCAGTAAATTAGCAATTAACTTTACGCGAACAATTTCTTCACGACCGTCCGCCATTTTGAGTCATAGTTGAGCCCGCGATCAACTCTCGCCCAAGTCCCCCTCCAAATCACCACGACACATCTTTTGAAAAAGTCCTTGGCGAAATCGTGTCCGAGGTTTTAGAAATTTAAGAAAATTTCTGATATCTATTTATTTAACAATGTATCGACGAAAACTTAAGGCTTTAGGACATCATCATCCTGAAAGTTTTGATGTACACAGTAAGTAATTTAAAGTACGCTTTTCCGAGGTTTTAGGAAGTTATGATAAGCTGACCATGCAATTCTCGTCCAACAGATGATCAAGAGTTTAGAAACCTTGTTGTATGGCTCGAAGATCAAAATATACGATTGTATAAAATAGAGGACCGAGGGGAAATCAGAGACGTAAAAAGTAGCGAGTGGCTTAAAACATTTAGAAAGGCAAGGTTTTACCAACACTCTTGTTTAATAGAACACTGCTGAATTGAAGAGAACATAACTTATGCCCGGGGTGGGGGGGACTTCCATATAAAAGTGACGGGGGTGATCGTGGTTTGGTACCGCTTAGGGATGAAAACGAATTCGAGCCACACCCACCAAACAAGATTTTGGTACTTTAGGGGTTCTTTTCAAAATTTCCAATGATCGCCCCCGTCACTTTTATATGGGAGTCCCCCCCCCCCCCCCCCCCGGAACTTATGCTTTCTTCCCACTTGTATTGACCCAGGTTCTTATCCATATTGGTGGTCCATGGACCCGGTTTAGCCTGTATACTGTAATACCCTGAACCGCTGAGTTATGTGTAGGGTGGGTATTAAATTTTCGGAGGTTCAAGTAATTATCACAGTCTCAGTTGGGTAATTAAGCACTGGACACCACCCGGTGTGCCAGAGATTTTGTTGTCCGTATAATTCTCCTCCAAGGGAGACATGTGGCCCTAGTGTCTAACCTTCCCATGTGGTTTATATTAAATTTTAGTTACTAAGGGTGATAACGGGGACGATAAGCATCTAATTTCCCCATACAATAATTAATCAATAATTATTATTAAACAATCTTGTTCAATGTATTTTTTTCCTAGTATTTAGATGATCTGAAATGTCCAGTGGACTTATCACAGAAAGTCAGTGTGGTGGACTGGTTACTAGCTCATGCTGTTAGAGTTGAATATGCTGAGAATGGTTGGTTTACGTATATAGAGGTTATTCAGCGGAAAGTTGTGTAATACGGCTGGGTATTTTTACGAGTCAGTTTAACTTTATCACTTTCCTCCCAAGTGTCCTTAGCAACAATCTGAATCTTTAGTTAAGGAAGAACCCCCTACTGTTATCAAGGCTGTTTCATCATGGATGTGTCACATGGCATTGTATTTTCTATACAGCTGAAAAGTATAACAACGTGGGACAAATGGACCAAAGTAATCAGACAGAAGGACTGGGGGAGAGTTCACTAGATGACAGTCTAATGAATCTTACAGGTACCATCTTTTTACATAACCTTTTTATTGAAGGTTGTCTACAATGTCTAGGTAGCTTTAGTTATCAGGCCGGCGCTTAACTCAGATTTCCACATCATCAAGCGATATTACATGGTCATTACTGATCCCTGGATGGGATGCTAGCCCATTGCAGGAAACCCCCCAGCATTTCCTCGGTGGAATGGGGCAGTCTGTGAGAGTTACGTGTCTTGCCCAAGAACACTACCCAGACCACTCATTCCCCCCTCAATCCAGAGTCAAATGCGCTAAGTTCAATCAATATTAGGCCACTATGTCTTCATTGAAGATAGCTTTTAATTATATACATCCTGAAAATTGCAACACAAGAGAAATTGAAACCCAAAGTCATGTCTATTGTCTAGTTTTCTTAGTGTGTAGTATATTATTTAGCTAATTCTTGAAATTCACGTTAAAAATAGACGACAATGTGCCATTATAAACATGAACTTTATTGTCAATGGAAGATTGCTAGTACTTACAGTGGAACTAATGATCAGTTTTGTTACTTATCATAATTGCAGTCGACAATCCAGACCTAAAGGCTGGTGTAACATCCCTATCAAGACTGTTTAGTTTACCACAACACCCTGATCACTTTGTTCTATTACAGGTAGGTTTGAAATTTTTGCTTTCCATTTTCCCAAATCAGTGAAATGCAATAATATTTGTCTTCACGCTCAGTCAGGGTAAATTACTGCTCCAGCAGTGTACCCTAGCCTCCTCACAGACTTTCTTTTCTCGTCACACAATCTCAGGAGAGATTACGTGACGAGGCAAAAGAAAGTCTGTGAGGAGTTACCCTCATTACCCTCAGTTTACCCTTATTACCCTCAGTTACCCTCAGTTACCCTTATTACCCTCAGTTACCCTCATTACCCTCAGTTACCCTTATTGCCCTCAGTTACCCTCAGTTACCCTCAGTTACCCTTATTGCCCTCAGTTACCCTTATACACTCAGTTACCCTCATTACCCTCAGTTACCCTCATTACCCTCAGTTACCCTCATTTACCCTTATTACCCTCAGTTACCCTCAGTTACCCTCAGTTACCCTCATTACCTCATTACCCTTATTACCCTCAGTTACCCTCATTACCTTCAGTTACCCTCAGTTACCCATATTACCCTCAGTTACCCTCATTACCTTCAGTTACCCTCATTACCCTCAGTTACCCTTATTACCTTCAGTTACTCTCATTACCTTCAGTTACCCTCATTACCCTCAGTTACCCTCATTACCCTCAGTTACCCTTATTACCCTCAGTTACCCTCATTACCTTCAGTTACCCTCATTACCCTCAGTTACCCTTATTACCCTCAATTTACCCTCATTACCCTCATTATTTTACCCTTATTACCCTCACTTAACCTTATTACCCTCAATCAATCAATCAATCAATGGGTCTACTAATTGGGGACACTTAGAATATTTAAGAATATTTACAATAAAATTACAATGAAATGAAATGAAATGCTCAACTTGAATGTGTTAAACATTTTGACAAGTTGTCACTGCATTGATAGGAAAGTTAAGACGGATTCCGCTCAACGTTCGAGCAATAAGTGCAAAAATTAATTACTAAAAAACTACTCATAGCACGGTAACATTTTGAATACTATTTGAAACATATCACTTTAATTCACTTCTCCAAGTGACCCCGCAATTAAATTCTCAAGCATTCTCGAGAAAATTAATGTCAAACCTCGTAAAAAATTATAAAAACGCACGCCATTTTGTTTTGAACTGACATGAAGCGTCTTTTTAATTAAAATATGTAATGACTTCTCTCGCGGGGTCAGCTTGGGAGCTAATTTATCGATAATTTCTTCTTAACTGTATTCAAAATGTTACCGTGCTATAAGTATTTTTTTGGTAACTTAATTTTTTGCACTTATTGCTCGAACGTTGAGCGGAAATCGTCTTAAAACAAATAGCCTTCAATAACTTACATTTTTTATGTACCTGAATTTTTTTAATTTGACAGGCTGTCCGTTCACTAATTGAAGGGAAATTGTCATCACTAGCCTCCAAGACTGATAAAAAATCTGTAAGTACTTAAAAGTAGCTTTATTGTAATGTTTACTGACAATTTACTTGTCAACACAATTAAGGGTTATGTGGGTTTGAAGGCTTACCAATACTTTGTAAATTGGTATGAGAAACTATTCAGAGCTGTCAGCTCGAACAAACAGCATATGTGACCAGTGGCATTGCAAGTGCGGGAAGGTCATGTAAAGTAATACCAGTGTATATTTTAGGAACAATGGTTTTGTGTAATCACTGAATTACCTTCGAAACTGGTTCATTTGCTAGTGGAAAAGCGCTCTTAAAAAAATGATTTATTGTATCGCACTGACTCGCATTTCTTCACCCACATACAGGTAAAACAAGAACGCCAAAAAAATTTTATGTCCAGGAAACTTTGAACTTTCCTGTTAATCTCACTCACAGATCAACTACTTGTAACTGATTGAAGTCACACAGACTCTGAATGTAATGTTTGATGTTTTGTAGGATAAGAAAGCTGATATTATTCCTCTTCATAAAGTTGACTTAGGATTTGACACAGGAGGTATGTGCATCTTCACTGCAGTTGTCCTAATTAAGCCACCGGGTGAGGGTGCGTGTGGGCGTGGAGAGGGGTAAATTATTTCAAATCATGAATCAGCTAACGAATATCACTTCTTCGCAAAAACAAAACACAAGTCTAAAAACAGTAGTAACCATAACCTCTAAATGATCATTTTTCCATTCAGACGTTGTCTTGGCTTAACTAGCTTTAATTATCTTGGGAAGGGATGGAGGGGTGTAAATGACTGAGGTAAAAAAAGCTCCGTTTATGCCAAGAGATCGGGGAAGTCATAACGCTCACGGTGCTGGTGCTTAAGAATATTGCTGCTTCCCCTGGAATGGGATGCGATGCTAATCCATCGGGTCCCCCCCTCCCCCCCTTCCGCAGCATTTTTATTAGGTTGCCGTAACAATAATTATTGGTAAGCATCCATTTATACTTCAGGGTGGAGAGAGATGACCCCGGCTAGGGCAAGAACCCGGACCACTCGACCCAGACCCCAACGCACTAACCATTAGACCATTGCAGGGGGAGGAGGGGGCTTAATTAATATAGTTTTTTTTACCAGTACAGTGGAATCCCGATTTCTCGAACCTCCAAGGGAAACGACAATTGGTTTGAGAAATCGGGAGTTCGAAATGTCGGGGGTAAAATTACAGTGAAACAAATCCAAGGGAAACGACTTTTGGTTCGACTTATCGGGATGTTTGAGAAATTAAGTGTTCGAGAAATCGGGATTCCACTGTATATTAATATTTTGATGCTGACTTTGTTTCAGACTCTGCAGTGAACGAAGCAGCCAAGATAATTCGCTTATTGCACGTAACAGAGTTAAGAGAACTTCAGACAAGGATCAACGAGGCAATAGTCGCAGTCCAGGCCATTACAGCTAACCCCAAGACAGATCAGTCACTCGGGCGAGTTGGCGTGTAATAAGCTACCGTATTATCGTGCAATAAGCTGACCGAGGGCTGATATGGCTTCGTCTGGCAGACACCGAGTGTTATTTACTGCTATATCCGTCTTCAAGCTAACTCAGTGACTGCTTGTGAGGTCAATACAGGGATATATCGAGATATTGTGTCCTCTATGCCGTGGCTCAATATAAAGCTAACTTATATTAAAAGCATGGATTGTAAAATGTTATTTTTGTACAAGATCTGCTATACATGGGATTCATGTTGGCTAGCGTATGCCTTGTGCATTTACAAATGGTTTGAGTGGTATTCGGTGGTATTCGAACATTCAATAAAAAGAAAAGAACTTTTGTTTTGTTTAGTTCTTGTGTTTTTGGTTTATATTTTTATCTGACAGCTGCATGAAATAGAACTTTTACAGTTCTTTTACGATCAATCCAAGTTAAAGTAGCTAAGTCACGCTATTAAAAACAACTAGACTGCAAGGTTGAGGTTTCTTTCGGCTGATAGACAGTCAGACAGACAGACAGACAGACAGACAGTCAGACAGACAGACAGTCGGCCAGACAGACAGACAGACAGACAGATGATAGATAGAAGATAGAAAACTTTATTAACGTGTCAGTGCCTTATAGCCTGGGAAAATCCCATACTAATTTGGGGACACAAGAATTGATGGGATGCTATAGCTAGTTAACAATTGGCCAGCACCAATTTATACGCCTGCGTGGTAGTAACTATAGACAATGCAATGGTTATGGAAAACTCTGGACATCGAAACCAGCATAATGGCGTTATGTACAATGTAACTAGTGGAAAATTTGCGACATGTTTCATAAGAGTTGCGCGGTGCAATTATTTAATATTTTGATTGCACAGCATTTAAAAAGGGAAAATGAAATAAACTTGTTGTTCTATGCTTGTTTATTATTATTTAAAAAATAAATCGATAAATAGCGAAGCTAGCTATAGCATATTGCAACAATTGTGGTCCCGGCTGTGACGGGTGACGGATTAAACGGATTTTTTAACGTCACACCAGGAATAATCAGTTTTAGGTTGTGAACCGTGATAAGATTGATATGCTGCTTATCAAGTTAGATCTAGTTAATAAACCTAATGACTTTGTCTTTTGTCCTCGAGAATCTTGTACTTGAAAACGAGGAAGTAAACATATTAAAAAATACATTGAAATTCAAATTATCAAATTATAATTCCTGTAATTCCATGAATCTTACTGCTTCGAGGGCTAAAAATTAAATGACATATATTAAATATAATACAGTGGGGAAAGTTCTTAGTTGTGCTTTTATATAACGAAAGCAACTGGTAAATTAAAAAAAAAATTAAGAATCGTACACCGATTTCTCCACTCGGGTCTTTTTTGTCTTGTTTATATTCAGTGCATGTCAGTGGCTATTCAACGCTCTGAAATGAACGTTTTACGTAAATAATTTGTCTCCTGAACATGGACGCGAGACAGACAGTTATTATCTGCAGTACCACAACACCAAACGACAAACCAGCGATTAACGCTAAGTTATCTTTAAAAAACTGGACTGACACGGTAAGGCAACCCTCCTCATTAATGAGCCCCTGGCGCTGCGAAGGGATTCAGTCTGTCTACTCCGTATCCACACTGTCGGTTCGTGCGAAGGTCTTCTGTCTTGCAACAAGAGAAGGGAACTCCGCAGGCCGATATCGAGGGAGCTGAGCAATTGAAGTAGATATTCGCTGTCCAGTCGCAGTAACCCCGAGAGCCACAGCAATCCAACTGGGATTGCGCCGAGTCGATGAGAAAGTGAAGATCGGGTTTATTCGGATCTCGGTAAAACACGATGGCGTTCCGGAGTTTTTCGTCGACTTTTTCCTCGAGTTTGGCGCTGTTGACGAAACCAACTATCCCGCAAACGATCTCCAGAATCAGCAGTAGCGTGATAATCCCTGCGTAAAGCGCCAACAGGCAGGTATTTTCACGCAGAGCGCCGATACAACCAGTGAATGTAATAATAAACATGAGGCCTCCAAGCACCACAAATATAACAGCTGGGTCGTAGTACAAATCAGTGAGTTGGCTGTATACGTCGCGTTTTTCCAACATCACAAAAATACCAACGCCAAGGATAATAATGCTCAGGAACCAGAAGACATTGTTGATGAAGAAAATAATGTACTTTACCGCTCTGGACGGTTCTTCTGCGTTAGGACTTTCTGGGTTCACTCGTCGCCTTTTCATAGCATTCATAGCTGTCTTGTGGTCAAACTCCCCAGCTTTTGACTAAAACACTAATGATAATAATTGGAAACAAGTATTGATCACTGAGAAAATGCGATTAAAATTTCTTCTTTCTGAACAAGGTCAAGTTAGGCACATTCATGTAAAATGTTGCCGATATAAAAGAAACCTCACCTTTTTCTCGCATTCCTTAACGGTATACGTTATGGATAGGCTTTACTTGTAGGACTGATTTACAAGAAGACTGTTTAGGTTGCGCTGCTGTAAAATCCTTGAATGTTTAACAATTGTTAATCCTTGTTTTTTGCACCAAAAATTACCAAGTTTACGAGCGAAAATGCAAATGTTGTTCATATTGCGTGACTGCGGTTAATAAGTACCTTAGCAACTGTCAAAACAGGAAAATAATACTTCATTAAAATAATATTGCATCCTACCGGCTATTTTTATAGATTCGGCCGGAATGTCCGGAATCAACGTGATATTTTTTAAAATATAATATTGAAGTACATATGAATGATTGAAAAATGGCGTGATTGAAGATTACTAAGCTAGTACATTTATAAAATCTCAGTTTGTACTTTTACTCTCA
The DNA here is from genome assembly GCA_029204205.1 of Desmophyllum pertusum. Taxonomy (NCBI): domain Eukaryota; kingdom Metazoa; phylum Cnidaria; class Anthozoa; order Scleractinia; family Caryophylliidae; genus Desmophyllum; species Desmophyllum pertusum. The sequence goes on along the minus strand of MU827791.1, from coordinate 815,383 downwards.
GCTTAGCGTGTTGTTTATAGATTATGGACACATTATTACGTCACACGCTTTGCCTCTGACGTCATTCAGTGCCCTCTCTTGGCTTGTCACAAAAGACGATGTGAGTACTTTAACATATTTGAGCCGTTAATTTCTTTTCAATAGTAATAATAGCCATAATAATTGCTTTTGAAGTAGCTTTGTTCATTCATAAACCTGACCGACCATCGGCATTTATATTTATTATAAGTTCTAAGCCAGAATTCGAATCAATAAAGTGTATTCACAATAATGTTGACGAAACACTATATCAGGTCAGTGGTGTACGTGTTTTTATTCTCCCACGTTTGTTTGCAAAATATATTTCCTTGACAAGTGTTGTTGGTCTATAAACAACAGTTATTAATGGTTCTTTTAAACTATGTTTGTCTTGGAAAGAAATTATGGTATATATATATATTTTTTTTTGTTTTGTTTTTATGTTTGTCTTAGTTTGAAGCCTCGCTTTTATGTTTCGAGGGAAATAAGTATTCGTAACAGTCCTGTCAGAACTTTGCATATTGCACGCATTTACTTTATATTTTAACGTGTGTAAAAAAGTATAAAACCCGGTGAATATTTTCGACTATTATAATGACATGGACAGTACATAATATAAAGTGTTTTTTATTTTTGCGTTTGCAGTAGAAATGTAGGCTAATTGTGAACTACGCGCGTTTTCCCGCGCTTGGCGCCGGTTGCATGTTTGTGCTTCGGGTTCTGATTGGTTCATCGCATTCTTCGTGTTGTCTGTGATTGGCCAGTTGGTTTAGGTTTTACGACAGTCAATACAACACGATTCTTAGTATTCAGATTGCAAGTGATGTGCTTATTTATTTATTTATTTATTCAAGATTTGATTTACAAAAATACTATCATTTCTACTGAGCAAATCACACTGCATGTGGTCGTTTTCAAAGCTGTTTTATGGCATTGCCCTAAAAGTATAGTTATTAAGACTATTTACAGTACTGAAATACTAAAGTTATTGCTAGAAGTCCACAGTCCTTTACTGCTACCAAGGTACGAGCAGGCTCTTTCATTTGCTAAGTTTTTCTATGGGGCGAGAAGAAAGCAAAAAGTGGGGAAAATTAATTCAAACCGAAATCCTTTCTCGTTTATAGGAGCTATGTCACGATATTTTAAATCAATTTTGTGATGCACAAAATTACCTTCAAATTAAAGGAAACCTAAAATAATTGTTTAACCAAAGAGGTAATAAGAAACCAACCAGGAACAAGGATGGTTAAGGATGGAGAAGATTAAGACGGATTGCAAACGACAAACTGCCTAGATTTTTCAAGATAACAAACCGTGACGTACTATTTACGCTTTGTTTTCGTTTCAGATGAAATTATCTGCCTGGCAATTTAATTACCACGACGGTAGCAATTTTACACTTTATAAATTAAATTTCTACAGGCACCACAATAGACCTTTCTCCAAAATGGCCGCCGCAAACTCAAAATGATTAAAATTGAAACTGAACGGAAATCAACACCAACACCTGAAAGACCAGCTCTTGTTTGGTAATCGTACAAAGTTTCGTTAGGTTAGGTTCTACCTGAGAAAACGGAAGTTGAAAACTTCGTTGTATGACTGGGGCCATACAAACGTCTCTAAATTTTCCAGTTTTCAACTTCCGTTTTCTCGACTCAGGTAGAACCTAACCTAACGAAACTTCGTATGATTACCAAACAAGAGGTGGTTTTTCAGATGCTGGTATTGATTTTCCGCTCAGCTTAATATGAATTTGCGGCGACCATTTTGGAGAAGGGTCTATTGGACAACCGAGGCTAAGAATTCAATCTAATAATTTAAGATGGATATAGCTGACAAAATCTTAAGCAAAACGATAGGAAACTCTCGACAACTCTCGAGAAAAATGTGAGCAGGTTCAAATTCGGTGAGAACGCATGGGAGTCGTTGAGAACACATGAGAGTTTGAGGCCAAACGAGAGCGAGAATTTGAACTCTCGCCAACTCTCATCCTCGTTTGCAACCTCGTTCCCAGGGTCTCTCTTCTTCCAGCCAAAATCGCTTTTGGCGGGAAGAAGAGAGACCCTGGGAACGAGGTTGCCTCGTTTGGTTCTATCTGTCTAATAGTATACGTCATCAACACATGATGACTAGTACGCAGCCTTCTAATCGATCTGCTGTACGTTCATTAGAAATTGTATTCAAATTCAATTATATTATTTTTCTGTAGTTTTCCACTTGTTTCCAGTTTCACTTGCTCGTCTTCTTGTGGCCGCGAGGAAACTGTGCCGAGAAAAGACGTTCATCCGATGGTACCCAGTCCACCGACAGCTTGCTGTTATCTGTGCCTGTCGGAAAAGGGGAATATTTGAAAAAGGTAAGGGAGACCAAGTTGATAATTAACCAAGTGTGTTTTGTCCGCCGACGCAGCATAACAGTTTCTTTTAAAAGAAACAAATCATTTTTGTTCCTTTTACGACAACTGCGGGCTTAGTCAATTCTCGGAGACCGTCAGACGGGATCTCGACCAAAATGGTACACTTGAAATGAGAAGCGAGAAATGAGAAATGAAAAATGTGAGATACAAAAGGCGAAATGTGAAATGCAAAATGCAAAATGCGAGATGTGAGATACAAATGTGAAATGTGACATTTGAAATACGAATGCAAAATGGTAGATGTGAGATAAAAATGCGAAATGTGAAATATGAAATATGAGATGCGAAATGTGAAATGTGAAATACATGTACGAAATGTGACATGTGCAAAGTGCAAAATGGGAGATGTGAGATACAAAATGCGAGATGTAAAATATGAGATGCGAAACGTAAAATACGAAATGTGAACATGTGAAATACAAAATGCAAAAGAGTAAATGAGATAAAAAAATGCGAAATGTGAAATATGAGATGCAAAATGTGAAATACGAAATGTGACATGACATGAGAAATACAAAATGCAAAATGGGAGATGTGACATGTGAAATGCAAAGTGCGAAATGCAAAAACTCTTACCCGTGTTCCATTGATTTGAATGTCTGTAAATAATTGACACTACTGGATAATCTGTTGAACGCGAAGGAAAATAAATACATCAGACAGGATTTAAACTTGCACGTAAATCAACAGAGTAGTTTTCTGTTACCTTCCAAAGGCGTTGAACAAACTAACGATTTCTGTTCTTTTGAGATGAAACTGACTGCTCTTGTTGAACTTTCCGTCGTCAAATTCGTGACCAGAGAAGAGGATTTTTAAGGCGGTACCCAGGCCTTGAACCTGTGTAAAACAACAGAAATACTGTTACGTTCCGAAAGTAGCGACAGGCTGTTAAATCCGAACGGAAAGTAGTCAACTCTTGACAAAGCTCCCAACAGATACAGCTTTGCAGTGATTTGTAACAAGCTTCCTTCAAAGATATTCCAACCTCAAAACAAACTCAAAATTTCTTCTCAAAGGTCAAACAGGAAAATAACCTCAATCTGGCTCCCAGAGATCGTAAATTTCATTGAATAAAAAAATGAACCCCATCACAAGAAATATCACATTAAAACTTCATCCCCCCCCCCCCCCTCACCCCTCGCTCGAGAGACGCTAAGATTCGACCCGAAAATATCTATACTGATGACATATCTCTACAGAGATCAGAATAGCGTCTCTGATTGGTTGCTACAGTTTTTGAATTTTCGCGCTTAAGTAAGAACCAATCAAAGACACTGCACGGATCTCTGTAGAGCTACGTCATCAGTAAGGAATTTTTGGGTCGAATCTCAGACGTCTCTCCGAGTGGAGGAAGAATTAAACGCGCGAAGAGAGATGGCTGTTTACTCATGCTTGTATAATAAACTGGTTATTATAGTTATTATCATACGAAAGTAAGTGGGAATAGATAGCAAACCTGCAGCTTGCCCCACAACCGACACTTTTTCACAGCCAACACAGTCCATGATACGAGAAACATTCCTAAAGTGAAGCTTGAACTCTTCCTGTAAAACAAACCAGAAACGAGAAAACAATTGTGGGATTTGATTAATACGCCCTCCACCCCTAATGCCGTGCACTCCAGATCAGAGCAAACTAACTAAAATTAAAACATCCACTTGTTAAATATTAGATCGTTTATTTGTATTTACATGTAGCGGTTGAGGTATGCAGGCAGTAGCAGTTTAAATTTTTCGATACAAGCCTCTTTTATTTTGCATCTCACTGTTCCTTCAGTAGTAAGAGATGTTTTAATCAGCAAGCAAACATTACTAGATGTGGATGTTATGTACCTTGAGAATCTTTGCAGTTGCTGGGTCTCTAAACATTAGCTTTTCATCAAACGTGCTAGGACAGGTTTCTGTGGAATGCAAGAAGAAGAGCAGAGTGAATATAGCAAGATTGAAATGACAAGTCCCCTTACTGATTGTCACTGCATTACTTTCAATTGCAAGTTATGAGAATTTGGTAGTGCATCACGACCATGAAATTATTATCTTGATGAATTTCTTTATTCTCATTACCAGCTGTCTGCAGAAAATGTACAGAGAAAGTAGTTACTTTGGGGAAGGCACAGATTGGATTGGATTGACAGGTCCAGGTTTGAGTGCTGGTCAGGGTCATTGTGTTGTGTTCTAGAGCATGATATTTTACTCTCAGTGCCTCTCTCCACCCAGGAGTATAAATGGGTACTGGTGAATTGTTAGGGTTAGTCTGTCCACAGCCGTTTTCTTTTTTTCATGTATAGTCAAGCGAGTGAGCTCCCCGCAACACTTATTTCACTCGTGCCCTGCTCTGGACGATCTTACAGTAAGAGAAAATAGAAGGTCTGTACTCAAGTAGACTACAGTGTACGTTAGGGTAGGCTGCAAAATGCTGGCGGGTAAACATGCGATGGACTAGCATCCCATCTAGGGGGAGTAACAATACTCCTAGTCGCTTCATGCTATAGAAGGCGGAGTTAAGCGCTGGCACCGATCAGCCATCTGGCACTTCAGATAACAAAAACTTTATTCTTACTTTGACTTAGCTAGTAGAGCTTGGACAATTTCCTTTACTTGCACATCATTTTCAAAATCTCCAGTGTAGAACTGCTCTTGTTCCCAGAATGGTGCTGCCTTGGTTATGGCTCTCAGAACAACAGTGTAGGCAAAGTACAGATTCTTCAGCCAAGTTGGACCTGTTGTCATTTAAGGACAATTAAAAATGGGTTATATGAAGCCTACATTTTTTAGATTTTAGTCTCCCCTTATTAATTAAATATTATATATTATTATTAGTTTTGTATTTTCTGTTTGTCAAGCACTTTTATCATGAGCCCATTGGCAACCACTCCATGTGTAACGACCTTAAAATAAATTATTATTATTACTATTACAGTATTACTACAATATATATATAACATGTACACAAGACTGCAGCATTACTCAGTAGATACTACAATTCATTGTGAACAGATCACTATATACCTTCACCACCTGTGGTTTCCGGATCAAACCTTCCTCTGAACTCATCAAAGTTTATACCCCATCTTGGTTTCATCAAGCCATTACCTACATGTAAACAAACAGTTCTTATAGTTAGTACATTCCAATTAAACAGCATGACTTAGTGGAGGGATGGCAGGTACACCAGGGGGTAAGTAAAATGAAATCCATCATTATCATCATCATGTCGAGGTGACCTGACAAAAGCCTTGGGCACCATAACATATTAATACCTAACCAGGCTCTCTCCAGAGGAAACAATATTTCTCCTCAGGGCTCTGGTAGGTAAAAAAATATGTCAATGAATGTCAGCCCGCAGTCTTCTGCATGAGGCAGTACCTCAAGGTTGGCTCCCATAGAACTGGGGACTTGTTGCGAGCTCTGGGTGAATTTGGCATGTCAGGCCTTAATTCTTACCTTTAAAAAGATACAGTGCGGACAGATGGATGTTGATGCTGGCATGCAGTCCTGACATCATCCGATAGAACTCACTCGCTTCTCAAGGCACATTTCTACAAAAATTAATACAAAGAGACTCCATTTAAGTACAGCCAGATGTTAGTGGCCTGTTGATGGCCAGACTAATGAGGTTCCATGCTTCTGTACAATGTAAATCATGACTTACTATCAACATTTTTTGATGTTACAACTCCATAGTTCTTGCCATCATATGCAGGTCTGAAAGAAAAAAAAATTGCTATGAGAATGATGGTCATACTGTACAAGTACATGTAACACTGAGATTGACTTTTAATACTCATCAGCAGTGGAGGAGGGTGGGGGGCATTTAAGGGGGCGTATTTATTAAGGGGTTGGGAGCCCGGTAGTGAAGGGGTGGGAAGTCTGAAGGAGGCAGGAAAGGGAAGCCCAAGGTGGCCGGAACCGGGGAACCAGGAGAAATTTTTTTTTGCAAAATTGCATAATATTTCACAATAGAATAAGTACAAAAAAGGGAGCCACTAAAGAAGGACAAAGAAGGGGCAGGAAGTGGAAGTAAAAATGCTGTACGGGAAGCAGGAAGTTCTGAGCCCCAAGTATGGGATAACATACTTGAAGCAATTCTCCTTGTAAATATTATTCCAAATTCTCTGAGCAGAGAAGCCTTCATATCCTGTGAATTTCTCAGGGTTCCGCAGTAGGTCTACATATTCCATTCCTGACGACAACTCATCTGCAAGTTTAAACAGAATGAAGTAAATGCAGTGAAGATGTAGTTCTCAGAATTTGGTAGCTTACTTCAAGTTGACAACATATTATGCGAGTCATCTCCGTCTAAATGAATACTTGAAGATCATAATCATCATAGATCTGGGTTTTTTTACGAGCCAGTGTCACATAGGGCACAAACAAAAGTTCACCAATCTGGCTGCACCTGACTAGCGTTGCCACCTCATTCCAACTATTTCCAACCAAATTATAGCTGACTCACGATAACTCGAACCTTCAAGGGAAATAATTGAAATAATGTTCGAGCTATCAGGAGCTCGAGTTATCGAGGGTAAAAGTAGTAAGAAAATGACCTGAAGGGAAAAACAAATTTACTTTGAGTTAGCAGGAGGTTCTGACAAGTTATTGCCATTCTCTACCACTGACATGTCCTTAGGTCTGCCTCTGTCTGCTTGAAGATACTTTGTTAGCGGGAGGTTTCTGACAAGTTATTGCCATTCTCTACCACATGTCCTTAGGTCTGCCTCTGTCTGCTTGAAGATACTTTGTGTAAATACATGTACAAGAGAAATTACTCACCATCCAACTCACAGAAGTTATCTTCAGCGTCATCGTGAGCATGCCATGCTTCAAATGATTGTTTATCTTCATCACTACATAAAAACACATAGAAATAAGTTTTGTCATTAAAAAAAGGACACTTTAGACTGAAACACTGGTGTCCACTCGCGGGAGGTTTGACTGTATTTAATTTAATGCTGCACGAGTCAGTGACTTACATGTAACAACTAATGTAAACCTTTACAACAAACACTGGAAGCTACACTGTAGTAGGCAAGAAAAGTCTTGGCAGCAAAGTGGACACCCTCAAGACGTAGTTTGGAGTCCATAATAGCGAGAGTCCGCAATGGCAGGATTTATTTTCAGTCAAACCTCTATACATGTACCTTTTGCCGGGGGGCTGAATTTTGTCCGTATTATAGCAGGTGTCAGTAATAACGGGGAGTCTGCAAGCCGAGAGTTGACTGTATACATTTTCACTGGCAGAAATTTGAATAGGATGAAGCATGTAAATGATTTTGTTTTTGATTGACGTTGCTCTGAGCATAGATTTATACACTAGTTATTAGTAGTAAAGATTATGAAATTTTGATTTACCTTATAGTATTATCAATTTCGCCCAGGACAGGTTCAATATCTGGTGACTCACATGTTTTCTCGGACTTTCTTGCCCTGTTGGAATTTAAAACCATACATGAAACACATCTAAAATATTGGTTACATGGATTTGACATTTCGCAATTTAAGGAATACAATGTAGACCACTATTTTTATTTATTTATTTATTTATTTTTTTTTTTTGGGGGGGGGGTTCAACCTCCACAAGGCTATAACAAGCTTTAAAAATTTAACAAGAACAGTGCAGCCTTCCCTTTATTCTGACAGCTTCTTAGACTTATTCCATATTTTAATGAGGTGCTTAATCAAAGAAAAATGGCATTTAATAAATTACATGCATATTTAATGCAATAATTGTCATTTAAAATAAATTCATTGGAATGTTCAAAAGCCATTATTTTTACCATTACTTAAATGATAGCAGCTACAGTATGTATGTACATGTACAGTGTTGCAAGGCATCTGTCGCTACTGCTTTATATATACGGTTACCATAGCTCTCAGTTATTAATCAATTACAATTCAATAGTAGTATTAAATGGTTTATGGTTCAGTAAAATGTCATGTGAACAGGGAAAAACATATTTTATTGGTCAAGAGTACCGTAATGTTTTAAATTTATTTCAAAGTAATGTTTATTACTTTCTGGATTCGAGTTTACTAGTTACTGTACCTCACTGTTTGATTGTGTTTTATGCATGCCGCCCTTACGGTTAGCACTCCTATTAGCTTGCCGTCTCCCCTGTTGCAAGTTAGATTACATGTTATTTAATGCCAGCAGAAAGTCAGACTACATTGTAGAACTACAAAAAGACCCCACTGGTATTATGTATTATGTTCTACAGCAAAGTTGGGTATAATGCAAAAATTCATGCATGATCTTCTCTTGTTATGTATAATTTACAACAAGCTACGGTAACAGATTCATTTTTATCAGGATGTACATGTGTATATAATGTCAGAAGCTTATCACTTAGAAGCGTGTAACTTCTCTTTATATGTTTGGGACAATGCGTGGGTTTTTTCCCGACCAATCAGAATCGCTGAATCAATTTTGCCCTTATATGGAAACTAGGATTTGCGCGCTCCTCACGGCTCCTCGCGAGAACTACATCTGTAATGGCGGCTTCGCGAGGAAACTTTTCGCCCGAAGAAAATATTATGACATTTGTAATGCTGGGAAAGCGCTAAGTGTCGAAGTATTATTTGGAAGAGTTCCCGGTGAGTTGACAGAAACCTTGAAGGTCTATTTCGACTTGTCCCAATGAGTTTCGAATCGGTGAAATGCATGGAAAGTGACAATTTTTCGATTTAAGCTTATTGCGGTCGACGAAGGAGAACGCATACTAATCGCGTCGTTTTTTCCGAAATCACTGTCCCGCGGGTCATTTATGATATCCCGCGAGTATCTTTCTGGATGCCATGCGATTTCAGGGTTTGGGCGCCATCTTGGTAGGTCTGGATCACATTGCCTCGATCTCGTGCTACCGTTCGTGGCATGGTAACTCGAATTCTGTGTTGCTCACAAAGCTCACTTCGATTTTCAAACTGCGTCACGGATTTTTTCGCTGTTTTTTCCCAAGGTAAGTGAAGCTGTGTTGATTTTTTAGAACTATCGATAGCAACTATGAGCCAAGCTGTTTATCAGAATATCAGAAAGCTGTGTAGTGGCGTGTTTTCCAAGAAACAAACGTTGCAATTCGCCCCGAGCTGTGATGTGTCAACTCAGCTGTTTTCCATCACAGCAGATAGACCCAGATACTCTTGCCCTCGCTGAAGAATCGGCACGCTGTTGTGTACCGAAGCAATTAATAAAACTCTAACCGAGTTATTGTACTAGATATCAGCTTATTATTGAGCGATATGACCGTTATTTGTGGTTATAAATCGAGTTGTTTTGCTCGGCGATGGCAAATGAACATAGCAGCTCGGTTCAAAACAATTCAAACTTACCTTACTTACTATACCAAGTTGTATACATTTGTAATCTAGCCAGAATTTCAGCCATCGATTCTCCTCTGTCGATTCAGGCTATGTATAATCAAGATTAAGACCGAATCGGACCAATTCGACCGAGAGAAACTAGCGCAAGCAAATATATAGTGAATATAACTGGCAAATTCAATATTATGGGTCGTTGCACACACTCCTGTTCTCAAGATGTAAGTAAAAATCCATAAGTAGAGGGTACATACATATATGAATGGAAATCACTTCTATCTTTCAGGCCCTGAACAATGGAACAAGTGGAAGGTGTATTTTGTATATTATCAACAAATCATACTGTTATTTCTTAATGTACTGTTATTCAAGTTGCTAAAGTTCCTGTTTTTCCAATTTGTTAGAAAGTTATTTTCAAGCAAAGTACATCTATCAAATTTTAAATATTAGAGAATGAATTATTTTCAATAAATGTCACTGTTGCAATTTGTGCCTCCATAATTTAGTGTATTCATTAGTGTTATTTATTTATCTCCCAGCCATCACTGTCAATTAGCTTTCAACCACATGAAGCAAAGCAAACAGGCTGAAAGGGGGGAGCACTTGTAATTGCAGGAATATCATTCCACCATTTCAAAATTATACTTTCTTGGCACAATTCTCAATAAAAGAATATATCAAGCCAATCATATTGCCAAAGCCAACAGATTTCATATTGATCAGCAGAAAGCAAACGTTCTAAGTTCGTTCGTGACCACTTGAGAACCATCCTCTGTTTGAAATTAGCCTGTCGAACGCACTCTCTTAATTTGTGATTACTACTAGTTTAAAAGTTCTCTCGGGATACTCTAAATACGCTGTGCTTCAGGATTTCTTTGATTTTATATTTTCGGAAAGAAAAAGACCCGCATGTGGTACGAGTTGAGGAGCTAGCCAGCTAGCCGGGATATTATGTGAGATACAGTAGAGGAAATGCCATCACCGGGTAAGGATCTTGTGTTATGCTTTTGATCGCTGTCAACAGTTGTTGATTTCAAAGAACCGCAAGTAAATCTTTTTGCAGATTTTTTGAGCAAGAGGACATTATCACAGTCAAAATAACGGCAGTATCAATCGAGGAAACAAGAAAACTACTCCTTTATCCGAAAATTATGAGTATTTTTTGTAAATATGTTTTGGTGTTTACTTAGCGTGTTTGTCGACAGAAATAGCGTGCGGTAATAATGTGGTTGTTTTCAAGTTCTCTTGTAGATTTTTCTGAGAAAGATAATTTTAAAACTTACAGTCAAAGTAGCAACAGTATCGCTTTAACAAAATAGAAAGCTATTCAGTTACCTAAAAATGTGGAGTATTTCACTGCCAAACGAATTTGTAAAAAGGTGTCGTTGTGTTTTAAACGAGTTCTAGATCGATCTAACGCACGGATGATAATTATTATTGTTGTTTACAAGTTTGGTTTATATATAAAGAGCAAGGTTTGAGAGCCGACAACCTCTTAAGCATGAAATGGGTTGTTTAACCTGTCTAGTTAGTGTACAACTGAATTATATAAGTCGATGATTAATTTATTTCACGAGCTTGTAGCTGAGGATTTGTGTTCGCAAAGCTTTCTTTCGCTGTCAAACTGAGTTATTAATTTCAAAACAACCGCTTCCAGTAGCTATAAGACTTTTCCCAACAAGAAAACAACCGTTATTTCGATCAAAACTATCGACAGTATCGCTTCAGAAAAACCAGATAGCTTTCCTTATCCAAAAAATGTGGGTTTTTTTTCTCGTGGGTAACGATTGTACAATGTTTTTGTGCTAAGTTTTTTAGATTGTTGTCGATCACGCGGGGAAGAAATTGCATTTTTTCATGCATTTGCTTGCGCTTTGAGAGCAGTTCTTCCGACCCAAAAACCACCTTTAACACTTTAAAAAGTTGATTAACATATACTAAACTAATATTAACGTTTTACCGAATTGTCTTTTATTTAGCCATATTTAGTGAGCTTGTCGCTTTAAATTTGTCTTGCCAGCAAGCGAATTTTCCACTCGTAAACTGTGGTGTTGATGTTTGATGTTTTGCTAGAAAAGATATGTAATGAGTGTGTATACTTTAATAAAGCTGGTTGATTCTCAGAATTGCAGACAAGATTCCCGGAAAATCGATTACGCAGTACGCACTTTTACGCGCCTCGACGAATAAAAATATTCCCGGAAAAAATCCTGCGCGCGAACACGCGCGTTAAACCGCATCTGCCATTCCATATAAGGAAGTTAATTTTGATTGGTCGGGAAAAAACCCACGCATTGAATCGAACTTATACGCTTCTAGGTGATAAGCTTCTGATAATGTACAATGTACATAATTATGTACATGGTCATATTGACAAACCCTATGGAATGGTTTTTGATTTACATGAATGGTTTTTGATTGACATCTGTCAGTTGCATTTTGTTCGTAAATTTGGTAAGTACTGTACACATGTAAAATCCACAGCTATAGTGACAGGTCCTGTGATTGTTCATTTGAGTTTTACAATAGTCATTGGAAAACACAACACAAGTCTAGACTGGTAAACACAAGTTGGTAACAGTACATACCTCAGCTTTTATGCCTTCTGGAAGTTCTTCCTGATTAGTAAAATAAAACAAAGATACAAAATCATCAAAACGTAATGTTTTTTATTATGTTTTTCTTGCATTTTTATTTATAACATGCAAAAAATGCAGCAAGGACTGTCATGCAAAATTCATTATGTACAGGGCATTTAATAGGCCTGTTTTTGGTTTATATACCCAATGTTTGCTAGATGTACATGCATGTACAGTTGTATGTGGTAAAGTCAATATGCCTTAAATTGGTGAAATATCCTGTTTGCTCATTATTATATTTAAATAATGAGTTCTTCATATTTAAATAATGACTTCTTCAGTTCCCTGAAGAAGTCAGGTCGTGCCTGACGAAATATTGGAAAATATAATCACATTTATCCTAACCGTACAATCAGCCTTTCTTTGCTGTATTTTCATTCTTAAATTTGCTGATTAGATCCACCAGGATCCGGTACCTTTGTATTGTCTGTTGACCCTTTCAGAATTTTACAAAGTTTTCAGTATATTTGCATTTTTCATAATGACAGTATCGTTGTACTGTAATTTTTGTGTAATTTGTTAGGATTTGGATTTTCAGCCCAACTGCTAAAAATCACATTACAATGATCTACAATGATCGGCACAAACCTCTTTGCAAGCTGCCACTGAACAGTCTTTGAGTGCACAGGCACCATCATCTGGCCAGAATGGGCAAGGTCTGTTGAGATTAACCTATCAACAAACGTACAGTAAATTAAATACACTTAGAACTTTGATTCTAGAACCTCCAAGGGAAACGAAAATTGGTTCAAGAAATCTGAGGAGTTTGAAATATCGGGGGTAAAATTACAGTGAAACAAATCCAAGGGAAACAACCTTTGGTTCGAGTTATCGGGGTTTTTGAGAAATCGAGGGTTCGAGAAATCGGGATTCCACTGTATAACAATAAAATATGTACAGTCAAGTAATTCCTGCTTAAGAGTAAGACAATTAATACAATACAATACATACTTTAAGACCATAATAAACAAGCAGTTGACATTCACATACCCTGAAGAACTTGAAGAAATTCTTTTTGACCATTTCAGTTATGACTGGATAGATTTCCTTATTGATTTGATCCACCGTCTCCACATCACAACAACATTCTTCAGGCTTTCCTGATAACTAATCAACATAAACAAACAATGAGAATGACTGTGGACGAGAGTTTAGAGAAGAGAGTTGGATGAGAATGACTGTCGACTATCAATTCAGCGCACAGTCAAACAACCTGAGAGTTTGTCGAGTTGACATCATCATCTGCCTGTCAAATGAGCAAAACTCTCACCAACTCTCGTGAAAATCTGAGCAGGTTAAAATTTGAACTCTTGTCAACTCTCATTCTGGTTTGATTCGGCCTTAAGGATAGTTAAGGAAAAAAACCCTAAGGATTTTGGACTACAAGTACATACATGTAGCTGGGCTCGATTACCAGCCGCTGTTCGGGAAAATGAGCCCACGCTCTTCCCCTGAAGTTCTTCTCGGGGAGGAATGAAGACTAGATTCAAGAGAGCGGCAGAAATCTAGCCTAGTGCATACATAGCCAGTCACAAGCCATGACAATATCATTAGGAGAACTGTAATAATGCATTAGGCAAGATATTGATCAATTTTGAATGAAGGTGACAAACTCTGATAAATGCTGTTTCGGGAGAGCAGGGTTCCAGATAAGTTTTAAAGGCAAGGTACTGTCAATGAGAAATTACATGATACATGGACCTCATCAAATTGTCAGAAGTTTGCCATTAATTTGTCGGGTCAGGTAACTGCCCTTGTCGAGTTTTTGACCTGAGAACCCTCTCTTATCTGCAACACTGGGAGAACAGGAAATTTTTTGCTGGGAAATCTACTAGATTGCCAGAAATCAAGATACTCTAAAATTTACCAGGAAATTAGATATCACAGCACATTACATTGCAAAAATTATTTGGGAACATTGCATTAATTAAAAAAAATCAAACAGCATTTATTATAGTTGTCACCTCTGTATTTTCAGTCTCCAGTTATTAGAGCATGCAAGTTAATTCACATAAAAGATCTCCATTGAGAAATGTTGTAGGACACATGAATCGTCTGCATTAAAATAATTATTATTCACTACATATCATATAACAAATTCTGCTTGATCAATATATAGAATCATTTTCTTCTAGATTTATAAATTTTCAACAGTTTGGAGCGTGAAAAAGTTACGGACTAATGTCAAGAACTTTCAACCTCTCAGAGTTCTCATCAGGACATGATCTAACCCTAACCCTATAGAATAAAAATAACATGGGTGTAACCATGAAAAACTTAACTACGCGAAGAATGACTTCTTTTTATAGCAGTGGCTTTGAGAAAAATACAATTTGTAAAATTTAAGTTTGCCAAGGACTTGCTGAATGCACAAGTCTAATACAAACTTATACGTCCATGACTTAACCCTTTTCCTTGGTGCTGTCATTTGATTGCTTTTATATTTCACAGTTCACTGATGCATTCAAATGAGTTCACCTGAATACACAAAACATGAATGTATTCAGAAAAAAAAAAAATAAGTCAAGCTTGATGAAGCGACATGTAAAACTCACACAATAACAAATCCTTAGAGCTACACAAAGCCTTGAGCTGTAATAATTTTTACTCAAATAAATCTCTGGTCCTTGCATAAATGAGACTCTGTATAAGCTTAGTGAAGCTTGAAAAGCTAATGTCGCCCCACAATTTGCATCCTAATTAATAAAGACACTTTACAATTTGCATGCAAGAATACACCAATTATAGAAGGCCACGTTAAAAATGAACAGAGGAAAACAGCTCTTTGAGTCTCTTTAAACCTGACCAAAATAAAACAGCAGGAGATTCTGACAATAATTTTCTATGTATTTTAAAATGTGCGCAAAATATCCCCGCGTACACGATACACACTCTTGTGTACATTTTTATTATCCATTTTGCATTAACATGTAAGCTCATAAAAATGTACTACTTGTCTTCATCAGTTAAACAAGCCTTGATATTGGTGGCCATTAACTGTCTCATGACAGGCGATTTTCAGTTTAATAATAACCTCAGCGATCGTTTTCAAAGCTCCACTCCCAGGTACATGTAGACCACCAGAAATTTAAAATCACAATTATTTTTAAAATGACAAGACGTCTGTATTTTATCGCGACCGCGCACCAAACGATTTATGTTAAACAAAAAGCGCATTTCACTCGACATGTTAACAAATCGACCTTCCGGATTAACAAGCGACGTCTAAGATAAAAATCCTCTGTGTTATTTTGCAGTACAGTTATAAAGTCATGAGTCAGTGAACTGGACCAGCTGTCCTCCGCTAAACCGGTGGCTCGCTTCAGCGATCATCAAAACGCAAAAACAACCAGCATTTCAGAAACACAAACAACACTAACCTCGCAAAAGCATCTGTCTGTCGTGATTCAAAACGATCCAGGCGTCACAAAGTACACCAACAACCAAAACCTCAATAGAAAATGCCTATTCATTGCAGGAGAATTCCGAAGCACAAACAATTTACATCTTGTTGATTTCTGGGGTTCGAGGTTCGCAAGGCACATATGGCGCATGCGCTACTGGAGTGCGCCGCATACAAAACCGTGGCCGATGCGGATTGGCTCACAAGGGCTTAGCTCTCAGGATCGTGTCTGCAAATATATTTTTAGCGAATTTAGCCATGTCATGAAAAATCGCTAATTCAAGGTATTCATTTAAAATTTATTTATCGCTCAGAAGTTTCAGAAAAATCGAGCCAGTCGAAGCGGCCACTCTCGGGAAGTAGAAAAAGTGTCCGCAACTGGAGCTGGCCGCTTACGGGAATATGTAATGAGGTAGAGTTCACATAGACTACGAGCAGTCCCTCTTTCCCAGCTTAGTCCGTCGAGCGAGAGCGATAAAAATTCGCGATCGAAAAATGGCCGCGCGAAAAACTGGAGGCGAGTCAAGCGCGCTTGAAGACTCGCCTTCGGCCCAATCATAGCCCAGTCCCCTCTACTAATTATGGCCCAATAGAGTGTCCGCAATACGGACCTCGCGCTAGTTCGATAACATCTATGTATTTGGCGCCCGCGCTTTTGCCGACAATGGATCATTAATTGTGGAGAAACTAAACAGCAAAGTTTTAAAAGAGCTAGCGTGGTCGGTCCGTACTGGACTTGGGTTTTTACTGTCTTGCACTTTTGTCTTGTCCTGTTATAGGATGGAGAAGAATCTACGAAGAATGAACACAGCAATGAAGTTAAACCAGCTTGTGAAAGATAGATCAACAGGAACTGAACTTCTTGTCATCAACTTACCTGGAGCACCAGCAGAGGAAAGCGACTGGCTGCACTGTATCCTCGTCACTCCCCTGGTGGGGTGGGGTAGATAATGGGGGAATGACGGAAGTTTTTGCTCGTTATAAATGCACTGAGTTTTTTGGGAGTTGGGAGGTGGAAGTTATTTTTACCCACCTGGCTGTACACGCCAGCTGGTACCCAAATTCTTCGGCTACCGGTGAAAAAGGGACTAAGTGAGTATTTCCCAAGAACACAACACATGACTCCGGCCAGCACTCGAACCCGGACCTCTCGATCCGGAGTCCAACGCGCTAACCATTAGGCCACTGTGATAGCAATGAGCACGAGCAGGAGATATGCTCCTGGCACGAGCAGGAGATATGCTCCTGGCACGAGGTAATTGTTGACACAGACTTATTGTTCTTTCGTCCAACTTGAAACTGAGAAGATAATACGTATACTAACGGGAGATGATTTTTTTACTCAGAGTCCAGGAATAGGTAAATAGTGTCTTCTGATTTACCGTATTTGGTCTGTTATGGGATGCATAATATCACATGAAATTCAAATTGAAAAGGGTAAGAGAGAAAACCACCTTTTCTCAAAGGTGTAGGACATTTGTAGTGACATCGCCCTTGACTATATTACATATTGGATGAGCTCACAGAAGGACTGGACCGAGTGCTTATGGTGAGCGGACAGCGCGGAGGAGGACGGAAAGTCATTACCATTTACTCGTGACGTCATTCACTTCTCGTTTCATTTCATTTCATTTCATTTCATTTCATTTCATTTCATTTCATTTCATTTCATTTCATTTCATTTCATTTCATTTCCTTTCCTTTCCTTTCCTTTCCTTTCCTTTCATTTCATTTCAATTCATTTCATTTCATTTCATTTCATTTCATTTCATTTCATTTCATTTCATTTCATTTCATTTCATTTCATTTCATTTCATTTCATTTCATTTCATTTCATTTCATGAATGGGGCACAGCCCCCAAACGGGGGGGGGGGGGGGGGCGAAGCCCCCAAACGGGGCGCAACCCCCAAACGGGGCGCAGCCCCCAAACGGTGCGAAGCCTCCTACTGGGCGAAGCGTTGTAATTCCGTCCGTTGCGCAAACCCCCATTTGCCTCAGATAAGTTTTGCAGCTCAGTGCTGTAGCTTGTTTTGCAAAAGAGGGGGTAGTGGGGGGACGAAGTCTGTAAAGAGCGTCAGAACTTTATTTTAATTTGCTGTACCGGTCATGGCCAGTCCTCGAATTCGAAGTGTTGAATACAAAGAGTACTACTCGTGGATGCGAGGCCACCATGCTTGCAAGAACATTTTTAAGCCTGTTATTGGTACCACGCTCACTTTGCAGCGGGAACCGGAAAATGCAAAATATCCGTTGCTGTTGCTATTGTAGAAGATACTGGACGTTAGTCATATCCCATAATAGGTTTATCGAGAATTGTGTCCTCGCTGTTAAATAGGGTTACCCACAATGCAGCAGCAGCAGGAAAACGAATCAATCGAGGAGCTGGCTTAGGACTGGGAATCAGTTCCAGTTATTTATAAGATTTACGGCGGAAGGAAATATTTGGACAAACTTGACGAACTTATTAATTATTAATGGCTGCGAGACTGCAAAGAGTGCCTTGAGAGAAAGAGAAGAAGGAATTTTAGATGATGGCCAACAGAAGAAGTGCAAATTCACCAAAAAGAGAAAGTCAATCACCAAAAGCAGAAGAAGTAGATTTCAAATGTGTGCAAATGTTCAAAGATGCCGCTCGGTGTCCGCTATAACGAGAGCAAAAAAAATAAGATTGTGACGTCGGGACAGAATCAAATGTCCGTAAGTCCATAATAGCGGGAGTCCGTAATAGCGGGAGTTTGTTTCAGTAAAACGTCTGCCACTTTCGCCTGGGATTTAGCTGCTGTCCGTAATAGCGGGGTGTCCGTAATAGCGAGGTGTCCGCAAGGCGAGAGTTGACTGTGCGTAGGAAAACTGGAATTATCACTTCAAATTCAATCTTGAATTTTAAATTTAGTACCTTTTGTCGTTTACTTAGACTACGAGTAGTCCCTCATTTTTCTCCTCGCGTCGCGTCTTCTCGCGGGAGGTGATTTCCACGCGCTTCGCGAGCGCTCGCCCGCGCTCGCCCGCTCGATCTGAGAAAAATGAGGGACTACTCGTAGTCCATCGTTTACTTGGAAGTTTAAGCAAAGTAATTATTTATTAGATAAAATTAAACACGATGAAATGGAAAGTGACACTAAAAATGTCTTCAGTCCATCAACAGCGTGGCGACAGCACGGCGACAGCAGGGCGATATTCAACCAATCGACAACATTTGGCCATTTGATCTCATTTTTGCCAGCCCGGCTGCGCGTCAGTCGTTGATTCTTTCCGAGTCAGTCCTTTCCGAGTCAGACGCGAGGCTAGAGGCGGGTGAAAGCTTGACGGTTGCTCATCATTTTCCTATACCTATATGTGTTTGCTCAGAAACAACATTAGACAAGTACCACGGAAAGGTCTGGACGTTCCAGGGCGAGGAAAGGCTGTGCTGATAAATCGAAGTTGCCAATTGCCTTTATGTGATTCCCACACCTATGAGCTATAGCTATCAAAAGTAAGTAAGAGTTGTTCCTGATCATCTACTGATAATTAACACTATATATAATATAATACAAAGCCTTGGAAATGAGAAAGGACACCACATGTGGAGCATGGAGAATTGATGCGGAATTTCCCGCCATTGCTTGTGTCAGCTATTAGCAACAGGTGGCAAGACGCGACCACCAGTTATCACAAAGTACATCAGCTTTATTTCCACTGATCTCGGCACCTATTTCAAGAAAATATATTAAGAGGTGAGGAAATATAATGGAGTTATTTTGTAAATGACGCCAGCGAAATCGGACTTCTGGCAGAGAAAATCAGAACCCGTGTGTACTTGTCTCCTCCCTCATGTATGTGTGTATCGCTCGGCTCGGAGACTTGAGTGGATTTAGTATGCACTGCAAGAATGAACTTGTTTATCCATCCATATTACGGTACAGTAAATAGAGATATTGATGCGTTTGATAGGTCCACAGTCATTGCAAACCGTAAAGACAATCTTGAACCGTAAACCTGAGACACGGAAGACTGAGCACTGGGGCTGACCTTGGCTAAAGTACACGAAGCAGGCACATGGAGCAGTTGCAAGAAGAAGAATTTGCTGCCAATGAAAATAACGACAGCGCAGAAAGCCATGTAGAAACGAAAGAATACAAAGAAGAGGACGGGGAAGGAGTGTTAAACTCTAAAGCTGGAAATTATACGAAATCAACGACAAAAACATTTCATCTTATTTCACTGATCGGACCTGGCCGGACGAACAGGGAAGATTTCACCGCCATTCATCTGTTTTATCTCCTAGTCTTTCTTCTTGTCATCGTATCGTCCTATGGCTTGTTCCATCCTGCGGTTAACACTACGTTAGCTGAGAAAATATTCTGCGCCTCCAGAAACAAAACTTCATCTGTGAACTGTCAAACAATGTTGCCGTATTCGCTAATTTACAGAATCTACTTCGCGACTTCGATCTTCTTTCTCGTTCTTTGCGTCCTGTTTTGCTTCTTTTCCACAAACAATATTCTGCGCATCAATGTTCATTCTGGATTCTGGATTCCAAAACTTGCATTCCTCGTGCTTTCCGCATTGTGCGCACTGAGTATCCCGAGAAGTGGTTTTGGATTAGTGTGGATGTATTTTGGAATTGCTGGATCATTTCTTTACACTTTAATACAGTTTGTGTTTCTGGTAGACGCTGCCAAAGGCTGGAATGAATTTCTCACCGATAGGATGGAAGAAACAACGTCGTCTGCGAAGTTCTGGAATTTTTTGCGGTTACTATCCGCGTGCGCAATGTACATCTCCTCGGCAATTGTGGTTGTCCTACTGTTCATATTTTACAGTAAACATGACAGTTGCAGAACAAATTTATTACTTCTTACGGGAACTGTTGCTTTGTGCGCAGTAGCCATTCTCATTTCTGCTTTTCTGGACTCATATTCAGAGCGATTATTGCAAACAAGCTTCGTGACGATGTATACGACGTATCTGACGTATGCTTCGCTCAGATATGGACAAAGTGAATGCAACGCCGAGCGCGACTACGCGATTAAAACTGGGAACGAGCCTGATTTGAACTTGTACTCGGTTGGTAATGTGTTAATTATTTTCTGCCTGCTGGCTTTTGCCTGTTTGCGAGAATCACAAACGTATTACAGGAAATTTGGACGGCGCGTGATCTCAAACGGAAAAATTTCAATGTCGGACGAACGCGAGAGCTCTTCAAGTTATAACTATTCGTTTCTGTATTTCATATTTTCAATGTTTTCACTTCACGCTATGATGATAATTACTAACTGGTACAATCCCAGAGAAACACATTATGGGGAGATAGCTGTGAATTGGATTGCACTCACAGTAAAAACCTTCGCCAGTCTTGTCACAATATTTTTGTATATTTGGAGCCTCGTCGCTCCAAGTATCTTTCCTGGTCAAGACGTACACTCCATACAAGGTATTATGACGTCACTTGGCACATTTACGTGCAGAACGTTCTACACGCTGTTCATTCAACCGTGTCCATGGTGGAACCAATCAAAATCCACGAGGTTTGTCTACACGTTCTTCCTATTGGCTGGAACGGTGGTTTCGTGCGCAATGTATCTTCCCGCCGTGCGGCGCGCGCTCGAAAGCAACGCGTACTTTTGTAACAAGCTTACAAGAATGGGAAACTGCTTGAGCATGGATCCGGCTTACTTAGCAGTGTACCGGATTTGTTTTTCAATGGCGGCCTTCTTTCTTCTGTTCTCGCTGATTCTCTACTCAGTCCAGTATTACAGCGACCCGCGAGCTTTGATTCATAACGGATTGTGGCTGGTCAAGTTTGGCCTATTCTTCGGCCTTGTTCTTTTCACATTTTTCATTCCTATGGAATTCAGTAAAGTTTGGATGTACTTGGGACTTGTGGGTACCTTCGTGTTTATTGGTATTCAACTGTTTTTACTGGTGGATCTCACGCGCGTTTGGAATAAAACCTGGGCGCGCAAAATGGAAAAAAGTGGCAAAAGATGCTGGTTCTACTCCGTGTTCGTTTGCACTATCATTCTGTACGCAATTTCTGCCGCGGCGATTGTTTGTTTTTACGTATTTTTTGGTGCTACGCGTAGATGCAAAACCAACAAGATGTTCGTGAGTATCAACCTTGTCCTATGTGCGGTAGCGGGTATTATATCTATCCATCCAAAAGTCCAAGATGGCGGCTTGCTGCAGTCTTCAGTAGTCACAACATATTCAGTTTATCTCACATGGTCCGCATTGTCTTACAATCCAAACGAACGATGTAATCCTGTCGCGACTTACGTGTCCGAAGCAGACATGAGACCCAGCCTTAACATCCAAGCTTCGTTAGACTTGTTTTTGTTGGTAATCACTGTTATTTATTTCAGTGTTCGGATATCGCCGATAACCGACACTTTACGAAAACTGATCGCGACCACACTTCGGCTCATCATCGGGCTTCGTCGTCGGAAAGTCAAAGACGGCGATGATGAGTCCCCGGATGAGGAGCGAGGCAACGCCGATGCTGCAGTTGACGAAACTGAAAACGTTGAATTCTCCGAAGAAATGGTTCCATATAGTTATTCGTTTTTTCATTTTGTGTATTTCATAGCTGCAATTCACGTGACTATGGTATTAACAAACTGGTATTCTCCAAAGGATGGCTCAAATATTAAGCTATCTATCGCCTGGGCTGCCATGAGCATAAAAATGACTTCAAGTTCAATATGCATTCTTCTTTATATCTGGAGTTTAGCGGTACCTATTTTGCTTTACAATAAGAAACCTTGTTAACCCTTTAAAGTAGCCATGCTATGTCATAAATTTAAAATTACCTTCAAATGGAAGTAGAGTTTTAAAATAGTAGTTTGCCAAGGTAGAAAAACACCAGAGGTAATTATAAACGACAAAGGAACAAGGATGGTTAAGAATGGGAAATATTAAAACGGGTTACGAACGACGAATTTCAAAACATCACAAGTACCTAACTAATCACGAATTGTACGAGAAGGTCGTGCCCCTGGTCGTGCGTTTTGTATTTGTACAAGTAGTGCATTCAACAAAAGTACAAAAATATGTCTCTGAAGCGATTTTACGCGTCTCTCTGGGCACTTATGAGCACGTGTAAACTTGTAAACAACTAATAAAACCATTTAAAATTCAAAGAGAAAAGTAAAAACCATCAAGTTTACTTCATGTTTGCCTTCAAATTTGCTGAGGATGGCCGCGCTTACGCGCCGTTCGTTGCCATAGCAGCAAGGGTTATTTGCACGTACTGCTCTCGACCAATCAGAATTTAGTAATTTTGTTGAATGCCATACCATTTTTTCCATTGACTATACGTTGGGTGAATGTACTGAGACAAGATAAGGAAATGTACTATGAGACAAGATAAGGAATAAAAATGCTACAACTGAGGAGACAAGTTTCTTTTATTTAATGACAACTTTGTTTTTTCTCTTGCCATTTTCAGCACAAGCGTTTTGCTGTATTATATAATTTACATTTAGTTTTAATAATAATTAATAATAATTTTAACAATTAAAGTTTTTTATTGTTAACAATCTAACTAATCTAAACGCACCGCGACCGTAACTGTTCTTATTGAACCAAATTGTACTAGAATTATCAAACGATTTATATTTTTGTTATTATCACGCGCACGTTTGTGATAAAGTTCCTACAGAGACGAGCAATTGTGGATTAAACGCTGAAGATATGTCCTTTAAAATCAGACTGATATGCTGTTTGGCGATATCCACATTTCTAACAGTGACTTCCACAAGATCTCCCAGGCCTACTCTGCCTTTAAATCGTCCCATATTACTGTTATGTACCAGGCCATCACGTCCCACACCACAGTCCACAAATGCCCCGAATGACGTCATATTCGTGACGCGGCCGCTTAGCTGGGTTCCCGGACGAAGGTCTTCTAGTGACGTCACGTTCCGTTTGAACAAAGGCTTCTGGAAATCTAAACAGAGAAAAGAAATAATAAGGGCTGCCTGGCGTGGAACATGTCAAAGAAAAATCCGGGGGGGTTCGGGGGGGGGGGGGGGGGGGGGGTTCGGGGTAGTTCGGGGGGGGGGGACTCCGATATAAAAGTGACCGGGGTGATCGCCGTATAGCGTACCTTTTAGAGTGCTGAAGCCGAAAAAATATGACAGAAACTAGTTTTGTCTTAGAATTGGCACCTCTTAGGGGTAAAAGTGAATTTGAGCCACACCCTCAAAACGAGATTCTGGTACCGTTTTGGGTTCTTTCAGCATTTCCGACGATCACCCCCGTCACTTTTATATGGGAGTCCCCCCCCTCTCCCCGGGGGTGGAAGTCCCGTCGCCTTTTTGACACTCAATTATTGTTCGCGCCGCTCCCCACTAAGCGAACGGCTGGAACAAGTTATTAGTCTACCAACGCTAGCGCGCGCTGGCATCACAACAGCTTCTTTAGAAACTAACTCTCCCATCCAAACACTTGTCGAAGTCAACTTCCACTTGTGCATGCAATACCGCTGAACATATAATGGATTTCAAGCCATGTGATTGGCTGTATCCTACACGCCATGTGATAACTGCAGATATTTTCCTGTTTTACTTACTGACTCGTATGTCGTGATCCGTTGGTTGTCTGAGGCCGTCGATGATATGTTGTAAAGTGGGAGTACCCACGCTGAACTTGCCCGCTAACTCTTCAATTTCTGCGGAACAATGGAATGTACATTTACTTGTACTCGTCTCACAGAAGACTGGCAACAAGTCAACGTCAAGTCCTAATTGTTTTTCATATGGAAACTGCAGGGTTAAAGGGGCACTGCCCTGATTTTAGCATGATTTTGGGAAGCTCAGAAACATATCTAGATCAAAGGAAGTTGAACAATAATGATTTGATTCTGTAGAATAGCACTCGACAAATGACAGGAACCCATTAGGAAGTGAGGACGACAAACGACAGCAAGGATGGAAATGGATTGCAATATGGATTTTGAAAAAACGTCAGGATGTCAGTTTTTCAAAGTTTCAAATTTGGCTCGGAAATCTTTGAAATTTTGCAAAAATTTTGTTGCAGTATGGAATTTCTTGAAGAAATTGCTTTTTATCATTTAGTTAGAGTTTAATAATTATTAAGTTCTTATTTCATAGATTTAGGGACCATTTCATGCATTAATATAACAGTTTTGAGCAAATACGCCGGACAGTGTCCCTTTAAGCCCTGGCCAAACGGACGCAAGTTGTCGTTAGTGGCATTTGCCAAGTGCACGCAAGTCGCAAAAAAGCCATTTCGGTGTTCCACGCGCGCTGTAATTCTAATCAGTACTTGAAGCAACAAAACTTGCGTTGGGTGGCCAAACGGTGATAAACTTGCGTCCACTTGTGCTCAAATTTGATCTCGATCAAAGTGAACGCAAGTCATCGCAAGTCCTGGCCAAACGCAGTCGCACGTAGAAGCAACAGTTGGCAACTTGTGTCTACTTGCGTCTCCGTTTCATTTAAAGCCAAAAAAAGAAAGTTTTCTTTTGTCAAAAGCATTCAACATATAATTTCCTCCTAAAACTATCAATTCCTCGTCAAGCAGACAGGCGATGAGAATATAGAAATTATCAGCAAAAGGAGCTTCCTGTATAACTATTTTTTTAAACTCGTTAAGGGCCTCCACAGAATAGTTGTCGATAACAAAAAAGCCAGTGTGTGAAGCTAGTTGTCGATAACTAAGGGCCTTTAATAGTTATCGATAACTAGCTTCACACACTGGCTTTTTGTTATCGACAACTTTTTATGATCGACAACTAAATAGTTGTCGACAACTATCTCTCTAGTCTGTGGAGGCCCTAAGACGTTAAAAAAAGAAAGGCAATCAGTAAGAAGTAGCAGAGTTCTAACTTACTGCGAGTCTGTAGAAACCCGTCGATTGCAGCTTTCACCAGTGGTTGTCCAATTTGTTCTGGCAGAACTCCCATCATCTCCATGGCACTAAAAACAACGCAAACAACGTATATTGATATCGTAATCTCGTACCCAGATCTTCTCAACCGATAGAGCGAGAACATCTGGGTACGAGATTAATTGACATAGTTCGGTGAAATTCCATACTCGGTTGCTATAAACTCTGCCGTATAAACATGCTACGCCACGCTTTTGGTGCTATTTTAAACAATTATGTCACGTTCATTCTGTCACGCTCAGTCCCGCTATTTGAGGCAATTCTCAGTGTCACACCAGGTGACGCTATTTTAGGCGGTTCTGTCACGCTAGGTGACGCTATTTTAGGCGGTTCTGTCACGCTAGGTGACGCTATTTTAGGCAATTCTGTCACGGATGGTTTACCTTTTCGCCACTGGGTAAGATTCTGGGTGAATCCACGTCATATCCAATGGATCAGGACAAAACTCTTGTTTACCAGCAGCTTTCTTCTTTTTCTTCTTCTTTACTTCTTCCTCGGCGCTCTCTCCCTTTCTTTTCCTTCCACGCGCCGCCATCTTTACTTCCTCGTCAGAATCTAACACAACAATCTCTGCCTTGCTGTTGTTATCCGCTGTACTGCACTGTCCGCTGGCGGATGGTCTAGCAGCGTTGCTATGGAGACGTGAATTGTTCATTATTCTGACGAACCCAACACATTGTTCGTAAGACTTGAGCCCAATCCCCTTCACTGCCTTCAGCTGCTCGCGGTTGGTGAAGGCGCCATTTTCTTCCCGCCATGTTAAAATCGCTTTTGCTTTCTTGTCATTTAAACCGGCTATGCGCCTGAAAAAGGACAAAAAGATAACAATACGTTTATAGAGATATGGTGATTCTGCAATATGAACTTCTTCAAGAGGAACATTGTCGAGACGATAACAAAAGTTATCAAACCTAAAGTCGCCTTAACATAAAATTCCTTCAGTTTCAATGACATAAGTAGTAGAAATTTTAATTAGTATTTTCCAGACTTCATTCAAATAATCGTTTTTAACTAAGTTTTCCCTAACAGTGGGAATCCTGTTGAGTTTGTGCTATAAGCCGCGGTGAAGAAAGACTCAGGTTTTCAACATTTCACCCAATGTATTTTTATTATACATCTTCTATGGTACATCTATTAAGCTAACAACTGGAAAGCTATAAAAAGCAGAAATGTGTCAAGACATCATCTACACCGCAGCGCACATTACCTTAACATGCTGACTCCTGCTACATTTAAGTCAACTCCAACAAAACTCACACAATCCTCCACAACACCGTCCAAAGCTCCTCGGAGCAACGAATCGGGGATATCATGCTGCGAGAGATCAAGCAGAAAGAAAATTGCACTAAGAGATTGACAAATCCCCCAAGGACACATACATACATTTAATCGTCTTTGCCCCTCGAGAGACATAGGGCTTCAACCATAGCTCTCCACTGAACCCTGTTGTTTGCCAACTGTTTGGCCTTACCCCACGTCTTCCCGATGTTCTCCAGCTCCTAGCTAGGTCACTATACATCTCCATGACTGTTTAGGTCTTCCCCTTTCAAGATTTACCTTTTACCTCACTTTCAAAACGAGGCTTGGAACGCACCGGTTTTAACCATAGAAAGGTTTCGCTTGTATGCGTCTTGTGGGCGTGTCGCTTACCTGGTACATGCCAATACCCAAATGCTTAGGTTCAATCTTCACTAGTTCCACCAGAGGGTCCTGCAGTCTCCGTCCTATCGATACTAAAACAACATAACAATAATCAAAACAATCAAGATGACACACATGGCGTTATAAACAAAACTGCCAGCAAAAATACAATCGAGTCTTTTCTGAAGTCAAATCCAAGAATCTGACGTTCAAATCCAAGACTACTTAGAAGCCGCCATCTTGAATTTGAACGCGCTAACGCCAGAGAAGGTTGGCAAAAATGTTGCTATTAGTTACCAGCTCCCCTGAGGCTTGTATCAAGGCTTGGCAGCTCAGCTGCTGCTTCTGGAGACGCACTGTAAATAGAGGCTCCATCCTCGCTGACGATACTGAAGTAAAAACGTTACCATTCATCAATTAAGTACGCTACAAAAACCTTCATTACTTAGAAGCAGTGCTTTTGCCGCGAGCAAACTACTACTCCGGTAGTATACTAAAATATGGTCGTTTCTAGATTTTTTCAAGAGTAGAAATAAAAAAAGGACTAATTTTAAGTAAACTTGACGGGACACTATACCCTATAATATAGTTTTTTCTCATCTCAGATACTAAAAAAGGTTGATGTTGTAGATGAGTGTTTTGCCTATACTCCACACAGTTCAGACAAAATGGAGAGGTTTTAGCTCTGTGATTACTTCAATTCTAGATTCACAATATTCATTATAAAATGTAAGTGGACCGACAACTCTGACTCGTGTACTATCTCATCGACTCTGGTGCGCTCTCATCGAATTTGAACCGGCTCAAATATTCATTAGAGTCAAAATCACAAGAGTTTCCGCTCGTTTGACAGGCATGTGATGTCAACTCTTGCGTACTCTCAGCTCTGGTCCATCTCTCATCCATGAACTCTCGTGAACTTTCGTTCTCGTTGATCCGACCTCTCTCTCCTCTACAGAGGCTCTTAACTACTCCTTTCCCAGCGTCCCCCCGTGCTTCCTCTTTTTCTCTCTCTCTCCCCAGCTTCCTCGCGCTTTATATTTTCCTCTCTCCAGTCTTCCCACGGAGCCACTGCGGAGGAGAGAGATCTAGTCTTAACAAGCACACGAGGAAATCCTCTAAATACACAACTCACCAATAAGCTATGTCAAGTGGAGCAAGCTCTCGCTGTTTGATGAGCTGACTTATGAATGTTTCGGCATCCCGGCATCCAACACCATTCCCAATAGCTACATACTCACAACTGAAAAACAACAAAAAACAATGCTGCAAAGTTACCAGTTATTTCCTCGCTAAGCAACAGAGATGAGATTTTTTTTTAGAAACGCGACTGTCCTAGCTATAGCTGTGTTTCCGACAAACTGAGTTAATCATCAAGTGAACTTACTTTGAAGAATTATTTCACATTACCTGTGTTTTAAAACAAGGTCTACCACTGTGTTTTTTGCTTGTCCAACATTTGCATTCTTTCCAAATGGAAAGATCATCCTTGTCTCAAGAACCTCGCCTGCAATAAAGAGCAAATGATTATTAAGGTGATTCCATCGAAATGAAAGTTGACATGGAAATTTTCTGTAACTTTTCCTGATTGATCATTGCGTTTTAATGTTTCAAAATATAAAATAAAAAGAATAGGTCATCATTCCCGCAAAGAGATCGACTAAAACTACTTCATAATTCCTTACAATATGAAAGACGCGTTTGTACTGGGTAAGTTCACGTTTCTAGCGATTATTTATTTTTCTGACATGGAAATTGGTTTTTACTCATTGTATAGAAAGAGGATAATTGCTAGATAGATAGGCCACCATGTTCGTTTACGAGAAATCGATCATTTACAGCGGAACCCTGAAAAACGAAGTGCCAAAGGACCGGGAAAATATATCGGGGTTTTTGTTTCATATATTTTACTGTAACTTTGCAGGGCGGGCTGAAGAATATCGTTCGTTATAGCGGGGACTTCGTTATAAACGGTTTCGTTATATCGGGGTTCCACTGTAGCTTTCTGGTGAGCATAGCCACAAAGAAAAAGCCGCCATGTTTTGAATGTGCGCGCTAATTACGCGCGAAATTATATGAAGTAAGGATGATAAATGAAATACTAAGGAATCATCTTACGTTATGCCACAAATCAACTCATTCTGGCTTCGAACTGTCACCAAACTGTCACTCACACCTTATATGGACTCGCTATGTGTTAATTTGTTAACTTACCCGTGGAACCTAGCACCGCTAATTTGCACCCATGAGAGAAGCCTGGGTCTAAACCAAGAACACTTTTCCCCCTCATGGGAGGGGTGAGGAGGAGGCGATACAGGTTCATCATAAATAAGTCGACACTTTCTTTTTCAGCCTGTTTGGTCAATGAAGACCTTGAGAAAAAGAAAAGTAAAATAATTTATTATCCAACTTCAGTCAGTAGAATACAAAATTAATAATGCGCGAAACGAGTATAAATATTCCGCGTTAAAATCCATCAAAATTTTGTCACGTGACGCAGCCAAAACTGGGGAATATCCGGGTGATATTCCCCAAGTGATATTCCCCAGTTTGAAAATTTGCGTTTCACGTTCGCAGGTTCAGTTTTCGTCTCAAATAAATTGCTAAATTAAATAAAACTGATTGTTTTGAACAGACTAGAAATATTTTTGAACGCCAACAGAATTATTTTGATGTTAACAGCTTGGCGACCGAGATCTTCCACGGCAAACAGAGCGGCCTTGTGAAAAAAATATTTGAAGGATAATAACTACAATGGCCTCCATTTGGCTTCAAAATATGCTCGGATATTTGTCCTTGGACATTATCTGTTCCTCGAAGCTCACAGTTTTCCTCGAGCTTCGCTCTCGGAAAACTGTTCGCTTCTTCTTCTGACGCGGACTCGTCAAAATACAGCACAAGTCGTAAGAATATACAGCAATACTACACAGTCACTTAACTGTCTAATAACAACCAGATAATTATGTGTAGGCACTTTTATACAGTGATAATGAGTGATTCATGTAGTTACCTGGACTGTCTTGTGATCTTTGGTTTAATAAGTCTGTTATATGCATCGTCCACTGCTGTTCTAAACAGTTTTTGTATCTGTCCTATAAAAACGATTAATGTAAAACAGAGAAAATAAGGATTTGGTAATTAAATCAGTCTTACCCAGAGCATAGAGCATCCAGCTCCTGTTCATTCGTGGCCTGGAGCTCAGCAAGATTCTCTCGTGTGCGGACGATTTTCGTGAGTTTTTCGTCTCGCGAGACCGTGAAGAAAATATCTATCGACTATCGTGTTTGATATCTTTTGCCTCGCGAGGAAAAATCCTCATCATTTGCGGGTTTCGTGAGCTACATGCTGAGCGGGAAAAATCGACTGGCCTTGCCTCACCTCACTGGGCTTTACTTTACACCTTTTACTTTACTTTTCAAGGGACGATTTTTTGTGTTTTGCGGGAACTAATTTTTGCGATTGACAGAGACTAGTAGTTATCAGGGGCACCCAACGACAACATTTTCTTGTAGGCGTCGAAACGTTGTTTTTACGTTATAATTGTGCTTTTTGTGCAGTTTAATGGCTTATTTTTAATCGCTAAGAAAAATGTTTCTTTTCGGATACGTTAGCTGAACTTTCAAACATCAGAAAATTTTAGGGATTGAACTCTTATTACCCGAATTTACGAGCTGAATTTGCCTTTCCGAAAATCCTAGCTGACATTTTTTTGTACCCAAAACGACATTTTTATCTCTCCGAAAACAAAAGGCATTAATTTTCCCATATTACGAAAGTTTGAGATGACATTTCCCTAACCGAATATCTGAGGCGATTATAGGCCTTCCAAACAGATATTCCACCGAAACGATCCGTTGGGTGCCCCAGAGTTATTCGTGCAGGGAATTAATTTTTGCGATTTTCAGCGAGTCGCTCAGCTATTATCTACTGTCAAGGCCCGTAATGCGTGCGAAGAAACTTGATGATATTGGATTTTCAACATGCTCATAATACAACAAATAATTGTTCACTTCTTTATACATTACATGTAATCAAAATACAGGTAAAACAATGTAATATAGACACCGTTTAGTTGTTGATATATTACCTGGAGCGTCACAGGGAACCCATGTTTTATGGAGATGAGAAAGAAACTGGCCTTCCACAGGTTTAGGAATAGTCAGTTTAACAGAGAGAACCTTATTCTGTTCACCTCTGTTTAAAGCAAGCACCTATTGGAAATGAGATAAATAGGATTGATAATTATTATTATTATTATATTTAGAATTGGAGCAGTTTATTTGATAGTGATTAGTCAAGGGACCAGTTATACCAGAGTTATGATCACAGTCTGCAAAATTGTAAAATCATACATTGTAAAGCAGCATTATTGCATGTTTTGCTCACTGATTGTGGGAAAAGAGAAACGCTTCTATTTCTAGACTGATTACAAAGAACGTTTAGTAAAGTCAATCAAACTGTTGCTTCACTGCAACTCTAGCCTGCTTGGCTGGCAAAGACAGTGGAGGGAGAAGGGGAATGCAAATTGTGAGAAGAGAGCACGGAGCAGGATCGATTCCCCTTCTCCCACCAATTTCTATGCCTACCATGCAGACTGCGCAGACTCATGAGGTGGTATTCAAGAGCTACCAAACAAAACTGTACTCATTACTTGATGTGCTTTAAGTGAAGAAACTGGCATGTTGAAGCCGTGGTACTGCTCATATTTTTTGTCTCCTCCGCCTTTTTTCTTTTCCTTTGTGGCTGAACGAGACAGCGACGACTCAATGCGAACTGGATTTCTCTCCAACCTGTTGATAAATAACAACGCATTAGGACAACAATGTTAATTATTGTAAGGGTAAGGGTAATAAGGGTAACTGAGGGTAATGAGGGTAATGAGAGTTATGAGGGTAACTAAAGATAATGAGGGTAACTGAGGGTAATGAGGATAACTGAGGGTTATGAGGGTAACTAAAGATAATGAGGGTAACTGAGGGTAATGAGGAAACTGAGGTTAACTGAGGGGAACTGAGGGGACTGAGGGAAACTGAGGGTAACTGAGGGTAATGAGGGTAACTGAGGGTAATGAGTGTAACTGAGGGAAATGAAGGTAACTGAGGGTAACTGAAGGTAACTGAGGGTAATGAAGGTAACTGAGGGTAATGAAGGTAACTGAGGGTAATGAGGGTAACTGAGGGTAATGAGGGTAACTGAGGGTAATGAAGGTAACTGAGGGTAATGAGGGTAACTGAGGGTAATGAGGGTAACTGAAGGTAATGAAGGTAACTGAGGGTAATGAGGGTAACTGAGGGTAATGAGGGTAACTGAGGGTAACGAAGGTAACTGAGGGTAATGAGGGTAACTGAGGGTAATGAGTGTAATAAGGGTAACTGAGGGTAATGAGGGTAATAAGGGTAACTGAGGGTAATGAGGGTAATAAGGGTAACTGAGGGTAATGAGTGTAATAAGTAATAGTAATAGTAATAGTATATCTTTATAATATATACTCAACAAAATATGCAGCTTCTGATTGGTCAATGACGAATGCATAAATAGGTTATAGAGTGCAATACGGAATTGCGATAAATGGTACCGGACAAGAAGAGACGTTTTTGCCGCTTAATGGCATTGAAATAAGCTTTCAAGTTAATGGTTAATTGTTTTCTAAACTATAGTACATTCAAAAAGTTCACGCTTGGTTTGCCTGTGCGTTCAAATAAAACATGTGAGCACTTTGGAAACTAGTGAAGCGTTTCGTGTGCAGAGTAGCGTGATGGCCGCAGCAAAATTTTGTTGAGAATATTATAAACAAAAAATCGTATGAACTGCTCGTGCAATTAGTGATTTATGGTCACTCGTGATGTTTTGAAAGTTCTCAAATTGCACTCGCCTAAAGGCTCGTGCAATTTTGAGAACTTTCAAAACATCACTCGTGCCCATAAATCACGAATTGCACTCGCGTTCATACGATTTCCTATACTTATTGCGCCTTACTCTCCAAAGGGAGGTATTGGTTTAGTTACAATAAAAGTTTGAACATTAACTAATACAAAGAATAAATGACAATTAATAAAATATTAGACAATAAATTATACTAATTACTTTGATCATGAATTGTCAGAGGATCTCTTTCCTTTTTTGAAACATCAAATTAATATATTTTATTTACCTATTATTTTAGATGTATTTTCATTATCGACTCTAAGTAAATATTTAGTTTTATCGTTATCATTTAATCTTACGTAATTTGCATCGGTGTTTGAAATGAGGGAATGTAGTTCACGTCTTATGGCAGTATACCCCTGGCAATACATCAAGAAATGCTGTTCGTGTTCTATGACATTTTCTTTGCATATCAAACATGTTCGCTGTTCTACTGGAATTAATGCTCCACTATTTTCATATTTTCCAGTTTGTATGCGTAATGAGGGTCATGAGAGTAACTGAGGGTAATGAGGGTAACTGAGGGTAATGAGGGTAACTGAGGGTAATGAAGGTAACTGAGGGTAATGAGGGTAACTGAGGGTAATGAAGGTAACTGAGGGTAACTGAGGGTAACTGAGGGTAATGAGGGTAACTGAGGGTAATGAGGGTAACTGAGGGTAATGAGGGTAACTGAGGGTAATGAGGGTAACTGAGAGTAATGAGGATGGATGGAGGAAATATTTTACAAATTTGTACTTACGTTGCCTTAATTGAGCTTAAAGTGGAACTGTCTTTGGCAATCACATCTGCCAGAATGTGCTGTATGCCAAGAGAGACTTGTTTCACATCTTTGATTCCTGTAAGTTTTTGTATTTTTAGATAATGGATATTGATACGATGAAGCAATGAGAATTAATGAATGAAATGCATTAATCCAATTCTCCCGATCATTCCATAAGTATCTTGCCAGATTTCAAAAAAGGCCTCATCCCCCCACCCCCCCCCCCCCCCCCGCCCCCAAAAAAGCTTTTTTGATAACACATGTTTTCCTATGGAAGGTCACAAATAGTCACCTAAGTAAGTATGATTCTTGATGACATGTGTAAAAAATGAGGTGGAGAATGTAGCAAGGACCTTGCTCACATTGCAAATCCTGACTAAAATATGAGATTAAATAAATATTATTAATTTAAAAAATAATAACTCCACCATGGCCGGTCCCAAGCCCGGATGAGAAAGGAGGAGGGTTGGGTGTGGGGCTAGCAACCCCACCCCGTAAAACAACACTGAGCTACAGAAACCAATACCAGAGAATAAAATACATTCAATGGTGCAAGGAGTGATGAACCCCAGATTCCAAAGAGGATGATGGTGGTAGCCAAACGGGTGCTGGCATCCAGATAACGGATCTCCATGTGCGGTCAATGATCACTCATGCACAAAGAGGATTAAGTAAGTAAGTAAGTAATTAAAATAATATTGTTGATGCGCGGTACCTTCTGTATCAGGTTTCACCAGCTTTACAAGCTGAACATTCCTGGGATTCTTTAACAAGAGCTCAGCAGGTTCACCAAGTCCAAGCTGTCGCGCTCTCTCGGCATGTGATCCTTTACTACCTTTCTTGAATGGGGCATACTAGTCATCAAGCCAATTAAAATATATCAATTATTAGTAAAAGCCAGCTAGCTCTTAGGTACGGGTCGCACTACAGCCAATTTTGTTTACATAAAAAATTTTGTAATTTTTGGCGAGGAAAAATTTGCAAAAAATTCGCAAGTGCCAAATTTTGGTGGTGGTCGCACTCAAACCAAGATGTGTTTTCCAAAACTCTCCTGATTGATGTAAATGTAAACTTAAACGGCTTGTGACCAGGTTCGTACTTCGCTTTCTTGGTTTTCGTGCTGCTGGCTTCAATTTGCAATCGAAGGAGATTGTTTTGAACTTGAGACGAATTGTTCTCCAAATTGCCGCCGGTAAATTTGGTTTCGATCAGACCCAGTGTAGTCATAGACATTCGCGGCGTAATATCGATGTTCATGTTCTTCGTTTTCGTCGAAATAATTATTAAAAGAGTCAGATGAACCAGGTAAAAAATTATTTTGTACCGTAATTGCACGCGCTAAACTAGCGAACCTTAATTATCAAAACATAGCATCTTGTGTGAATGACAGTTTAATGGCTAAAACGGGCTAAAATAACAAAATTGTGTGATTTTCAAAAATTTGGTCGCCTCCAGGGCAACACTTCGGCTTCTTTGAAGATTGGCGAAAATTTGGCAATTCGCAAAAAAAAAAGGCAAAAAATTGAAACTGGGGGTCGTACTGTATTTTACGCTTTTTACGTTACATGTACGTGTTGACAGATTTGACACCTGAACAAACAAAATTGGTCAAAATTGGCTGTAGTGCGACCCGTACCTTATTCTGGTATATTTTATGGACTCTTTTAAAAATTTATCTGCGACCAAGGGTAAAGTAAATTGAACAGCGGAAGATAGAATTCAATTGAGTGTCGTAAAACCAAAGCCAGAGCAATCACAATGGCCAATCACAACAAATGCAAACAACAGTGAACTAATAAGAACTCAAACAACAATACATCTATCTGGCACAAAGCGTGGGAGATTGCATGTGACCATTGTTATTGGTTTTGGTTTTGCGTCTGATTGGTTGACCAGGTTGTGCAACATATTTTAAACCAACCACAGGATGTAATAAAGCAAAACCAAAGCAATTCCAAATTACTTTATTGCAACTTGTACAAATATTGAAAACTGCTCTATCGACTGTTAACTTTACACTTTACCACCAGTAAGCTTACCACTTCTTCCACCTCCTCCATGGTGAGTGCATTGTTGAGGGAATTTTTAATTTCCGGTGTAAGCTTCTCACCTATCTTCTTACTGACTGACTCGGCACGTTCTTTGATAGATCTGGAAATTATTTCATAGTTATAATGAATTGATGCATAATGTCTGTACAATTGAAACAAAAATCCTGTCCCTTGTGCAATCTAAAAATTCAAAAAGTCTCAGGCTCGCAGAGAAAAATGCTAGTCTCGCTGTCTTATAAAATCTCTAATTTACCATTCACCAACTCTTCTAAGCTGGGGTTTAATAGGATTATGATAAGCATAATTCCATGTGCATTCTGCCAAACCGGAGGGTCTCCAGAGAGAGACTGGGATGCTTGTCATTTGAAAATTGTGTTTTGGTTTAAAAAAAAAAAATAAATAAAAAATATTCCATTTCAAATATTATACCATCATTTTACACCTGCCAACTTTTAATTCCCGAGTCAAATGTATGAGATTTTCATCTTCAGTCAGTACTTATATGGATTTTCCGATGATTTCCGAATGTTGCTGAAGATATCTGAATATGATCTGACTCACGCAATGCGCGAGAGTTGGCAGGTATATATCATTTTATGGTACCTCTTTCAATGAAAGTAATTTAAGCCAAGCGAATTCCCACACCGACTCTGTGACCCCCTTCCGCAGTATGTTTACATTTTGTCAGCAGTCACCCTTCGTCATCAATAACTAACAGGAGTCTGCCAGCAGTCAACCAATGGTAATAGTTAAACAGTGCAATGGAAAAGTTTTGAAGAAAACATTAAAAATTTCAGATCACATTTGCGTGTTCGAGGCTATCCAAAGTCCTCGCAGAAATTGTACTTATAAATAGAAAGTCGGCACTTCTACAGAAACAAAAAGTGCAAAAGAGATAAAATGTCTCACACAATACAACCCATCAGTGCCTGCATGTATGAGCAAGTAGTGGCATGTAATCCAAAACCAACCTCTGCTGAGAGAATATACAGAGAACCTCCTCTCATCTCCTGCAGAAGAGGAAAATCTCTAAAAGACACGCTTGTTTAAC
This sequence comes from Desmophyllum pertusum, assembly GCA_029204205.1. NCBI lineage: Eukaryota > Metazoa > Cnidaria > Anthozoa > Scleractinia > Caryophylliidae > Desmophyllum > Desmophyllum pertusum. The sequence goes on along the minus strand of MU827791.1, from coordinate 778,265 downwards.
TCTAAAGGTCAAAGACCGATTACATCACGAAACAGCGGAAGTCGTGCTAGGTCCCGGGGTGCTAGGCCTGTCCATCATTTTTTAAATCAACCAAATACCCATAGCTGTAATCGCTCTCAATGTTAGCTTGCATAAACTCGATTTCCAATTTTAACAAGCGTAGAATACTTGCTGGACACATCAAAATTGCCGCATTAGGACCGGTAGCACATCTCATTACTTTCATTAGTGTATAAAGTTGAACATGCCACTTAGACAGATTTAAGACAACTACAGTCTGTATATTGTAACTTCACTTAGTACATTTATACTTTAAATCTTACGTCTTGTATATTTCGGGATCCTGTATATGTTGAAGTCTACAGTTAGTAGCTAATTATAAATATATAATTATTAAAAAAGTATAATATATAGTGCGGCATTATTACCGCTCATTCTTACTTATTAATAAAGTGGGACGACTGCTGACACAATTAGAAAACATACTGCAGGTAGGGGACAGAGTCCATGTGGGAATTCACTTCCCACAATAATCGGTAACTATAGTTAATGGACTGGAAAATATATATTTTGTGCGGTGGAGTGAATAAGCCACAAACTTAAGCCACACCCAAAAATGGATTCTGCTACCTTTTGGATATTTTTCTTCATTCCACCCCCCCCCCCCCCCCCCCCCCCCAGTTCTGTAAAAACCATTGTTTTCCCCCACCACTCGACGGAAACAACTGTACCCGCATTTATATCAATTTCCAGAACATCAATTAAGAATTGCACTTACTTGAGCTGTTCATACTGAGCCTGAATATGCCGCAGTACTGTGGGGTCCAGTCCTCCAGTCTGCTCTTTACGATAGCGAGCTATGAACGGTACGGTGTTGTCTTTATCGAGTAAAGTAATGACCGTACGAACAACTCCCACGCCTAGGTTCAGGTTTTCTGCTAACACTGAAGCAGCTCTGGGTAATCTCTGTAGATTAGCGCTGGCCATTATCGACGTTTTATCGTTCCTCCGACACAACACACTTGTTCAAATTACCCTCCATTTTCAGCGGTTCATGCGTCTGGGCTCAGACAACGAAACAAATGTCATGTAAAATAGAATATTGTGTCGCATTTCATTTGGCTCGTCACGTAATCTTTACGTTAGTAACGGAACTACTGCGTGACGAGCCACATGTACGTAAGAATGTGTTTCCTTCTCTGGCCACTGATGCTTTTCCAGTCCCCGCTATGAAGAAGATCATACATGGCTACCGTGGCTATATTCTTCTTTTCCGCAGAGACTTCAAAAATAAATTTAATTTACACAAAAGGGAGAGATCGGATGGAAGAAAGAGATCGTGCAGGACAGATTTCCATCCCTAAAATCGCCGCGCGTTTTAAAGATAATTTTTTTTTATCGCCTTATAATAACTTGGAAGACCTAAAAATCCTCAGTGGAGATACCGTAAATGCTCTATTTAGCCCCCTCCTCTCTATTAAGCCCCCCCCCCCCCCCCATCTAATAAGCCCCCCTTTGGAAGTCAGATTTTGTAATAAGCCCCACCCCCTCTCTATTAAGCTCCCCCCCCCTCCTTCTGTCAGGCTGATGTAAATGACTTTTCAGCAATGTTTTATGGCGTTTCAGTCACTTTGTATTGAAACGTGGTCTATAATTTCGAGAACTATCGTTGAGCTAGGGTATAAATGATGTTGCATTTGTAATACGGTGATACATAACCCATTTATTGTTCTGTTTTTGTTAGTGGTGTAATAGTAAAGTTTGAAAAATAAATTTGAATTTTCTTGAAAATTTATGATTTGAAAAAATCCCCCCCCCCCCTCTCTATTAAGCCCCCCTCTCTAATAAGTCCCCCTTCTTGATGCCTGAAATTAAATAAGCCCCTACGGTAGTTTGGCCTCGTTTTCAGTCACGACTTCGTTTGCTTCATGGGAAGAATATTGGTTAGGCCGCATTGGATCAAGGGACGGCTACTGGGAACGAGGCTGGGAATTTGTGCAAAGAATAACGCCGCCATCTTGTGCATCATCTTGCACAGGTGAGTGAGGTGACGCCTAGAACAACCATGTCGTCTCTGGCGTTAAAATCCAAGCTGGTGGATTTGAATGTCAGACAAGATCCTGGGAAACAGGTTGATTCAGGAAAACAACAAAATTAATACTCACACACGCGCGCACAACCACAACAACAATGACGACAACGAAATCCTTTATTAGTAGAGATCTCCTTTTGCAATTGATTCCATTCCGGGACGGAGACTCTCATATAAAATTGACGGGGGTGCAGTGATCGTTGTACCTTTTATGGCTTTGTAGATTGTACGGCTTAGGGTGTTTAAATCTAAAATGGCCAAGGTTAGCATATAGAGTTATCCTGATACCTAAGCCTGAAATAATTATGACGGCAACTAATTGAACGAAAATAAATCGTTACCTCTTTTTGAAAATAGGGGTAAAAATGAACAGGAACCACGCCCAGAAAACGAGATTCTGGTACCGTTTAGGGGTTCCTTGCAAAATTTCCGACGATCACCCCCGTCACTTTTATATGGGAGTCCCCACCAAGTATTCGCTAATAATGAATTATTAAATATAAGCTAGTATACTGATTCAACGCAGAAAACCCAGGGGTGGATCGGAAAGTCCCCGTACGAACCCATTTGCTATTAACGAAAATAAAAGCAACTTACAACAATAATAAGTTATTCCTAAGAATAAGTAAAACTGCAGCCTTGCTATTAGTAAATCGGCGCGATATGGAGTTCCTGCAGACGTCTGCCTCCAGACTCAACTTGAATGTTATTCTCTTGACGATTGTTCTTGTTATATTTTACTGCTGGTAACTGTTGACTGATACGTCCATGTCTGCAACAACTGAACGTGTTGCGCATTGCTCGGCGAATCTCTTTATTTCTGCCATAGTTTAACAATGGATTAAGAAGACCATTGAGTGTTAACAACATGGAGTAAAATGGCCGAAAGGGAGTAATTGGCCACACCCTCAAGGCAAGCAGGATTACAGGGCTTAGTACAGCTGGTAGAAAACTAAACATAAAACACAACAGGATCACTGAAATAACTCGCGTCAGTTTGCTTTCTTTTTCTGCCACAGTGCGCATGCTTCCCACATGTTTGCGCATGTTTCTACAATGCCGTTTATTTGCAATTAACAGTCTGACGTAGTTAAACAAAATCATCAAAATACAAACTACATAAAACAAGAATATGATGATGAAATAAACTTTTCATTATCATACAACGTTATTTTGAAGAGTGTGTACGCTACAAGAGCGGTCAATGTGCTTGACAGCCAGTTCAAGAGCGTTGCTTTGACGACACGTGATAGGCCCACGTGACTACGATACCACCCTGGCCTGCTCATTGCCAGGTAACGGTCTCTGCTAACCGTGGCCAGGTTACTAAGGGTGGCCAGGAAACATAAAATAACAATACATGTTTGCTCGAACCCATGCCCTGGGCACATGTGCGGATCAAGCAGAATTAAAATGTCTTTTATTAGAGTATACAGCGCCCAGATCAGATCACTAATTGACAAGCTGCACAGTATTAGCAGTGAAGGATGTCGCAGAGAATTCGTCCGTGTTACAGTGATGAAGACAAGCGCGTTACAGATGAATGACAAGACAGCTATCACCATGTCAAGAGGTACAACAATGTAGTTACTGATGTATCGCACCTTTTGCTGGGATTCTTCAGGAAGGTTGGACATCAGACAAGCTTGATAAGGAAAATGGCTGGAGTTCATAGACTCGTTACCTGTGGTCATTTTTCTGAAAAAAAATAAAATAGAAATAGCGGTTATTACAGTTGAGCCTGCAGTCAAATAATTTTTTGTTTTCAAAAGTATGCAAACGAGGCTAATTTAGATAACACAAACCTCTGCCTTGATCATTCTCGCTACCATGCGTAAACCAAATACAACTGAATTGTTAATTATACGTATTAAATAATAATTTTACGTCCAAGCGAAGGTGAATTATCCCAGGCTGACTAGGCTCATAGGTTTTCTTTCTTCTTTTTTCATCTCAATCGAATTTGAGCCTCCAATCAACGAGTCGAGGCACGTTTTTCGCTTCAAGAAGGGAAAGAAAACCTCTGAGAGCAGACCAGGGTAAGGTGAATTGCAATTGAAGAGCGGAATATGGGGCGATTTTCGATGGAGTTTCGTAAGACGAAAACCAAAGCAATAGCCTGAGTATCAGGCTTTTCGGGGGGAGGGATAGCGGGCAGATGAATGCCTTTGTGTCAGGCCTTCCTCTCCTCCCCTCCTCTACTCTTCCCCCTCCCTAAGGAAGGCCTGATACTCAGGCTACCAAAGCAATTACAATGGCCAATCACAACAAACGTAAGGAACAAAATGAACCAATGAGAACTCGAAGCAAATCTGACACGTAACCGGCGCCAAGCGCGGGAAAACGCGATTAGTTTTGGTTTTGTATGTGATTGGTTGAGTAGCTTGGGCAAGTATTTTAAACCAATCCAGGAGCTAATACAGGGCGTATAGTAGTAAAGCAAAGCCAACGCAATTCTTTCGAAACTAATTTGAAAACCGCTCCATTGTACGGCGAGGTAAATACCGTAACTGATCAGTCGATTTAGCGTCCTGGTTGGACCTCTAGCAATGCAATGCTGATTAGTGGTGAGAAAAATACCAGAAAATTGAAATAAGAAATACTAAGATCTAGTTAATCTAGGAAAATAAAATAAATTGCGGAAGTCATGGATTTAATTCCCAACGAGATCGCAGAGTTTTACCTGCCTTTTGTGGGAATTTATCGGATTAACTTAATTCAGTGAGAAGCATTCCAAACTTATTGCTAACTATAGTCCGCTAGCATGTACTTGTGTTTACAGCCAAATTTTATTCAGGAGAAAAGAGGAAATTTTAAACAACCTTTTCGACGCATTTGTTGACTATACTGTTTTTAAGTCTTCCGGGTTCGGATTGCTATGACAGCAGAATCCTTTAATACTCAAGATGCTTGAACTGATCGAGGCGACAGAAAATATTTGGACCTCTCGCTGTGCCATATCATCTCATTATATGCAACGAAACCCGTTTATATTTATCGAAAATATATAGAAGAGACACACTGTTTACATGCACCTGCGAAAACTCGAGTTTATAATTATGAGATATTCCGGCCGCGGAAACTGAAAATTGGAGGGATTTTCATGCAATGCAATCGCTGTTATATGCATGTTCAGTTGTTCTCGTTAATTGTAGAATGGGTGCATGAATTTTGCGACAACCAGTTTTAGCGAATTTAGAGATGTTTTGGTTAATCACAAAAAAATTATAGTTGTCGAATTAACTTCTACTTGCTGAACTGATTGGCCTAGTTACATTGTTCAAAAATGATCTTGTCAATTCGTTGACTACCAGGGTTATATGTCTTTAATTAATTAACTATAGTGATTCTGTTGCGTTTAACGGCTTGAACCAAATTTAAAGCCAGTTATCTTAAGAGAAAAAAAAACCCGTTATCTTTACAGTCGGTGTTAAAATATTGTTGTGAAATAAAGAAATAAAAATTAAGGCGTCGATGTCTTCAGGTTTTATTAGGGATTTCCAACTTTTATTGTTGAAGTTTGTGTTCGTTGACTTCAGATAATCGCTATATTAAATGTAATCGAGATGCTCGCTAAATACGAAATTCCAAATCGCTAAATTAAAGTATCGCAATAAATAATAGTTGTAAGATAATGAGAACACGACTGAAATACCTGTCTTGTGAAAACTGTTCTTCTTCATCAAATCTGAACGGCGGTCTAGAAGTGAACTCTCGATCGACCGTCTCTCGTACGTGATCTCCGCCGCTTGCATCAAAACTGAACGACGATACAGGCTTGGCTTATCCGTGATTCTCTTTATACCGCTCGGTGAAGTTGTTTTTCTCAAGGGCAAATTTCCTAATTTATAATGCTATTGACTTACTGCTCATTAGCATTGAGTCCCACTCATCAAATCAGATACAAATCAAGTGCTGGGAATAACGTAACTAAAGTAACAGATGCTAAATTCACTCTGAAAGAAACTTTTTTTGGTAAATTGATTCTGCTGCCAATTGCAAACTCAAATGATTTGATCAGAATTCAGGTCAGTGCATGCGAGTTGTTTGCTTTGTCGATCATGTGTTAGTAGTGTCATGTATGTGTTCACCTACAGTTCAAGCCGTGACCGCTAAGAAACATTCAATATTACCACTTCTGTTATATTAACAGTTTAATTGAGTTGCAGAATTATAAAAAATAAAAAGGAAAGTGGCTAAGAACATTCAGTTGTGTACAATGGCCACTTTGAATTATTAAAAAAAAGTCACCGACATCTTCCGACGTACACGAGTACTTACATCTATATCCATTAGCCTTTAAGTTTTAACTGATCTTAATCAAATTAACATTAACTGCATGGTAACATTTGGGGCACGTTGACTGAAACTTGCTTTTGCTGGCTGAAAATGTTATCATACTGTAATATATTATTTCAATAACCTGAACTGTAACCGGGAGCGCCACCTATAAACCTCATGTATTTGAGCAGCGGATTTTTTAATGACTAGTAAATCCAAAACTGAAGTTAGTCATATCTGACCAATCATAACAAAGCCAAGTAAAGCAATTGAACCAATCAGAAGTTGACATATCGTGGGTTGAAGCGGAACTATTATATTCATTATTTCCAACCAATTACCTTCGAGAGGCTATTTTCGAGTCGACTGATATTCATGATTCATTTTGCTGTGACACTCAAGTATTCAGATTCAAATTCGATGAGAGCGCATGAGAGTCGACGAGAGTCGCCGACAGCGCATGACAGTTACCAGAGCGAGAGTTTGAACTCTTGTCAACTCTATTTCTCGTTTGGGCCGGGCTTAAAACTACTTATGTGCGCGAAATAACACACCTAAACCATGACACAATTGGTTGAAAAATAAAACCATTATGTTCACGGTACGAGAAATCAAATTGAAACTGAAATTGCTTTTTGGTCAACGCCACCACAAGATGGAAAACTGGCGAAAAAAACAACATACTTAAGTTTTTGAAATGACAGCTGTCGCCATAACGAAAGTGTGTATTAATAATTGCCAATAACTTGATATTTCAATTAACGAATTGTTTGCGTTGATGTAATTATGATAAACACAGCCATCAGCGAGCGGTGAGAAACTGATGTAAATCAATGTCTGTTCAAGGTGTAGTGTATTGTTCTTCTGAAATCTTTCTCCGGCAAGGTAATTCACGAGGAACTGACATGAATATGATTCTATCTTTCACAAAAGCTGCGACTACGAGAAGCCGACAAGCAGCCTCGTTGCCAGGTAGCATCTACTTTAGTTACGTTCCCAGCACTTAATTTGTATCTTTTTGATGAGTGGAACTCAAAGCTAATGAGCAGTAAGTTGATAGCATTAAGGAAATGTCACCTTGAGAAAAACAACTTCACTGAGCGGAATAAAGAGAATCAGGTAAGCCAAGCCTGTATTGTCGTTAGCCGGTCGATCGAGCATCGACCTCAAGAAAGCCGTTCAGATTTGATGAATCTACATCATCCACAATATTAGAAGAACAGTTTTCATAAGACAGGTATTTTTCTCGTGTTCTGATTACCTTACCACTTCTATTTTTTGGGATAGTTAATTTTAGTGATTTGGAAAATCTGGTATTTAGTGAGCAACTTACGTGTAAATTTGCGCGTATCCGTGAAGTATTAGTGAACGAAAAAAACAGCGCTCAACAAAAAGTTAGCAAAACCTGAAGAAGTCGACGCCTTAATTTTTATTTTTTTATTTTATTTTGCGACATCTGTAAAGATAACGGTATTTTTAAAAAATAACTGGCTTTAAATTTGGTTTAAGCCATTTACGCAACAGAATCACTAGTTAACCCTGATAGCCAACGAATTAATAATTTTAAAAGATTGAACAATGTATGTGATTAGGGCAATTTCAGCGAGTAGGAATTAATTCGACAACTATATAAACTTTTTCCATTAGCCAAAAAATCTCTCGCTGCTAAATTCCGGCGCTAAAATTAGTTATCGCAAAAATCCGCGTGCAGTCCACATTTATTGAGAGCAACTGAACATGTAAGAGCGATTGCATTGAAAGCCCTCCAATTTTCAAGTAGCCTGGAAACTGAGTTTTCCTATGCAAATAGATGCGTTTTCAGTTTTTGTAAAATACCCCTTTCGAAATGTTGGGACAACCAATAGCTCTTCTATTTTTTCGGAAAATATTAAAGTTTTGTTACATAACGAAATGCTACAGTGTGAGAATAACAGTTTGCAGTCCTAAAATGTTCTGTCACCTCAATCGGTGCAAACATTTTGAGTAAGAATCCCAAAACTCAGTTGATCCTGTTGTAATAGCTCATCCAAATATACGACCTAAAACAATCAAATTTGCGTCGAAAAGCTTGTTTTAAATTTCCTCGTTTCGTGCTCCTGAATAAAATTTTACTGTAAACACAAGTGCTAGCGGACTACAATAGTATAAAATATGTTAAAAATAAAATCAGATAAAAGTGCCAAAAAATGTTAAATGTCCTGACGTTTCGGGCTTAGCCCTTCATCAGTCGCAAAGTGATTAGTTTCTAATGAAACTGTTGTGCTGCGTAGGTGGGAAAAGTATAAAACACTTAGTTGATTATCAACTTGAAGTTGATAAAAGTAAATTAACCGCCGTAGCGAATTTTGAAAAGATGAACAAATGAACATCCACTGATGAAAGGCTTAGCCCGAAACCTCTGAACATTTTAACAATTTTTTGGCACTTTTATCTTATTTTATTTTATCATATTGGTTCTTCAACAAGTGCCACGCAGCTCACGAACTATTTTGTTCATATTTTTGAATTTACAATAGTATATCCGGCAAAGTAGATATAATTTTGTAGTGCTTGTCGCTGAATATGAGCCGAGTTATCCGCCGATAAATTCCCACAAAAGGCAAAGGAAAATCTCTGATCTCAATGGGAATTGAATCCACGACTTCCGCAATTTATTTTCCTTTCCTAGATTACAATAGTTAAATCTTTGTATTTCTTATTTTAATTTTATTATATTCTAATTTTATTGGCAAATTAGCATTGCATTGCTAGATGTCTAACCCGGGCGCTAAATGGTATCATTAAGGTTTTCAATTGAGTGTCGAAAGTAATTCGGAATTGTTTTGGTAATGTTTTTTACTACGCCCTGGATTAAGTGACTTGGACTTCACCTAAATTTCAAGGAAATTTTAAGAGGTTTAAAGAAGGAATAGAAGAAAGAAAGTAATTTTTGGAACACCAACAGACAGTTGATACCCACGCGGGTGCTCTTGCGTGGTTCAGTATCAACTGCCTGTCAATGTCAATCTACTAATTTTTAACTTCAAATTATAATTTTACAGCTACATCAAATCTTCAATATTTCTCATTTTCCTAAATTTTACAACTCCTTTGAGAAAAACTATTTCCTCCCAAATATACCCAAAATCACCCAAAAATTTACAAAACACTCCATAACATGGATTCATGGGATGAGCATAGAGTTTTTGGATTGCTTGAAACGTGAACGAGATATTTCCATTTAACCCATGTTAACTCGTGGAAAAATGGCATTTAGGTTAAGTCCCGCCTTACCTCGCTGTGATTGGTTTAAAAAACTCGCGCCAGCTATTCAACCAATCAGATGCAAACCAAAACCAAACGGGTTTTCCCGCGCTTAGCGCCGGTAAGAGTCATGCAGATTTGTTTCGAGTTCTCATTGGCTAATTTTATTGTTTACGTTTATTGTGATTGGCCATTGTAAATAAATACTGGCCTTGGTTTTGGCTTTACGACACTCCATTGAAAATCACTCTATCTCCTGCTATTCGATTCAATTTTATTTTTGAAGCGAAAAAAGGCGCCTCGATTCGTTGCTTGGCGCCTCAAATCTGATTGAGATGAAAAAAGAAAAAAAACACTGGTAAAAAATTATTTAACGTACAAGAGACTATGATCTAGATCATAGTCTCTTGAACGTATCATTATTTTTCTTTTCTTTTTTTTCAGAAAAATGACCACAGGGAACGAGTCTATGAACTCCAGCCATTTTCCTTATCAAGCTTGTCTGATGACCCACCTTCCTGAAGAATCCCAGCACAAGGTGCGATACATCAGTAACTACATTGTTGTACCTTTTGACATGGTGATGGCCGTCTTGTCATTCATCTGTAACGCGCTTGTCTTCATCACTGTAACACGGACGAACTCCCTGCGACATCCTTCACTGCTTCTGCTGTGCAGCCTGTCCATCAGTGACCTGATCTGGGCGCTGTATACTCTAATAAAAGACATTTTAGTGCTGCTTGATCCGCACATGTGCCCGGGGGAAGTGCTCGAGAAATCGTGTATTGGTATTTTATGTTTTCTGGCCACCCTTAGTAACCTGGCCACGATTAGCAGAGACCGTTACCTAGCAATGAGTAGGCCAGCGTGGTATCGTAATCACATGGGCCGATCACGTGTCGTCAAAGCAATGCTCTTGAACTGGCTTTCAAGCATATTGACTGCTCTTCTAGTGTACACGATCGCCAAAACGATTTCTAATAACTTCAAGTTTATGTTCATCATCATATTCTTATTTTATGTAGTTTCTATTTTGATGATTTTGTTCAACTACGTCAAACTGTTTATTGCAAACAGACGGCATTGTAGAAACATGCGGAAAAAAGTGGGAAACATTCGCACTATGGCAGAAAGAGAGAGGAAACTGACGCGAACTATTTCAGTGATCCTGTTGTGTTTTATGTTTTCTTTTCTGCCAGCTTTGTTAAGTCCACTAATCCTGCTTGCCTTGGGATTTAGACCATTTACTCCATATGACCCATTTTGCTCGTTACTCTTGACACTCAATGGTCTTCTTAATCCATTGTTAAACTATGGCAGAAATAAAGAGATTCGCCGAGCAATGCGTAACATGCTCAGTTGTTGCAGACATGGACGTATCAGTCAACAGTTACCAGCAGTAAAATATAACAAGAACAATCGTCAAGAGAATAACATTCAAGTTGAGTCTGGAGGCAGACGTCCGCAGGAACTCCATATCGCGCCGATTAACTAATCAGCCCCCCTCCTCTACACCCCGGGGAGGAACCTCATATAAAAGGGACGGGATTGATCGTCGTACTTTTTAGTCGTTAAAATTCTTGGTTTGGTACCGCTTAGGGAGTTTAAATCTAAAATGACCACCTTTTAGGACACTAAGCCGAAAAAAAACAAGAACTATTTTTGTCTTAAAATTGTTGACCATTGTTACCTCTTAGGGGTAAAAATTAATTCAAGCCACGCCCACAAATCGAATTTCTGCTACCTTTTAGGGGTTCTTTTCAAAACAGTTTCCAACGATCATCCCCGTCAATGGGAGTCCCCCCCCCCCCCCCGGGTATTCAACAAGACTGCATTTTTATTTATTCCAAGGACTATAACTTATTCTTGTTGTAAGTTACATTTATTTTAGTTACTTGCATTGTTGTATCCTATTTTACAGTGTAAGACCTATTAATAGAAATGGTAAACGTTTAAATGTAAAGGACCGCACGACGCAGGTAAAACTATGGCAGTATTTTTTGCCGGATCTCCCGTTGTGGAGATAGACGTACTAGTCGACGTCACTCGAGGTGTGAATTAAAACAATTTAAAATGCAAGGCTAGTACTACGGACATTTAAACGGGCAGGTTTAATGGCCAATATTTCGACTAGTAGAACTAGTCTTCGACAGGGCCAGAGCTGGAGTGAAAGAAAATATAACGGATCCTTAGATTTGAATTAAAAATATAAGCATATAAGTGGCTAATATGTAACTGACATGGGTTCGTACGGACTCTTTCCGGTCTGCTCCTGCGGCCTGCGTTTCCTAGCTTGTGTTAGATCCTGAAGTATACTTATTAATTATATTACTATCTTAGCAAATGCAAAAGGAGATACTAATAAATGATGCTGTTGTTGTTGTTGTTGTTATCGTTCAGTCCGTGTGTGTGGTCGTTGTTCTAGACCAACCTCTTTCTCAGATCTTCTCTGGCTTTCATATCCGCCATCTTGGATTTTAACGCCAGAGAAAGAAGACGTGGCCTGTTATGGGCGGCTTGGTGCAAGATGACGTACTAAATGGCGATGTAAACCGTTAAAACCTGAGAGAAGACGTCTATAACTTCTTTGCATCAATTCCTAGCCTAGTTCCCTGTACGAAGGGCGCGTTCCCTTGATTCAATGTGGCCTTCTGAATTCTTCCCATAAATTGAAGCAAACGGAATTTGTATATTTCCATCCAGACACTGTAATTTATGCTGTATTTTCCTTCCAAAACACCGCGTCATTTACGATATTCTTCTCGCAAAGTAATTGTGTTTGTATTTGCTTGGAACCATTAGAAAAAAACTTTAATGCGAGGTGTAATTTTTTCTATCCTTTTGCTAATTATCCCGGCAGGGTGAAGCCTGGACTAAGCAGATGAACCTCGTTCTGAGGAGAGGAAGAGAGCCTGGCAACGAGGCTGGTTGACGGCTGGTTCAGTTTCCGTCTCCTTGCCTTAGAGCCTTCTCGTAGTCGCAGCCACGATTATTTGTAAGGTAGAATCATTTCAGTTCCTCATGAATTACCGTGTCGGAACAACATCCGCTGCTCAAGTACATGAGGTTTAATAGCGGCGCTCCCGGTTACAGTTCAGGTTATTGAAATAATATATATTACAGCATGATAACATTTTCAGCCAGCAAAAGCAAGTTTCAGTCAACGTGCCCAATGTTACCATGCAGTTAATGTTAATTTGATTAAAATCAGTAAAAAAGCTCAAAAATACCTCACGGGTTGAAATTATAATAACAATAAGTATAGAAAATTGCACGAAGAAAAAGTCCAAAGTTTTTGTTGCTCTTCATGCAATTTTCTATACTTATTGTTATTATAATTTCAACCCGTGATGGATTGAAATTTGGCAAGATATGTAAGAAAGTCATATTGTACACGAAAATGTAAAAAAATGAATATTAACAATTTGATCGTAGGGGCACTTTAAAGGCTAATGGATATAGATGTAAGTGCTCGTGTACGTCGGAAGATGTCGGTGACTTTCTTTTTTTAACAATTCAAAGTGGCCATTGTACAACTGAATGTTCTTAGCCGCTTTCCTTTTTTCTTTTTTATAATTAAAATGTTAATATTGAATGTTTCTCAGCGGTCAGCTTGAACTGTAGGTGAACACATACATGACACTACTAACACATGATCGACAAAGCAAATAACTCGCATGTACTGACCTGAATTCTGATCTAATCACTCAGTTGAGTTTGGCAGCAGAATCAATTTCCCCAAAACAGTTTCTTTCAGAGTGAATTTAGCATCTGTTACTTTAGTTACGTTATTCCCAGCACTTGATTTGTATCTGATTTGATGAGTGGGACCCAATGCTAATGAGCAGTAAATTAATAGCATTCTAACTGAATTAGGAAATGTAATCTTGAGAAGAAACAACTTCACCGAGCGGTATAAAGTTAATCGCGGATAAGCCAAGCCTGTATCGTCGTTCAGTTTTGATGCAAGCGGCGGAGATGACACGTACTAGAGCCGGTCGATCGAGAGTTCACTTCTAGACAGCCGTTCAGATTTGATGAAGAAGAACAGTTTTCACCACAGGCAGCCCAGGCTCTGTATGCGAATATTAAATATTCAATGTTGATGTTCATGGCGGCGATTTGAATATTTATAGCAAATGTATGAGAAACTCACGAAATACATTCTAAATGCTATCTTTTTGAAGGAAACTAACTAAAACTGACTTACATTGTGCAAGTGTTTTGTTATTTTGATGTTTGGGTGTTCCTGGTGCCAGTTTAAAGCCATTTAGACGAGTTTTGCTTTTTCAGTTGACCGTCCATTATGAATAATTTAAAGGCCGGCGACAATTATGTGAGAACGGATCCAATGGTCCGCACTCGAAGCTCAATAAATTCCACAAAAATGCTCCAGTCTCCTCAAAATTACCTTCATTGCAGACGTCCATGCTCTTAGCTTCTGTTCGCTACCCCCAGGGTTCCAAGGTTGACTTTAATTGCTCGAGAAACGCTCGTGTTCGAGCTGTTGTCTTTAATATTTTCTTTCGCGTTGTGCGTGTCCCCGACATCTGAGACACCTCAATTAAAATTCAGCGTCATCGTGACCAAATTTACCTCGACCGTGGAGAGGCATGGTGCAATTGTTTACTTGCAAAAAAAGACACCATGGGATGGTCCCTTCGGTCGATTTGACCGGAAACGGAACGAAAACAATCGGATACAACGTCGATTAAAAATTCTTTTTTTTTTACTTTAGAATCTCGCGCTGACTCTCTAGTTTCATTCAGGGTTTTTTTCGGTGTCAGAACTATCCTCAGTCAGGAGCTCCTGCCTCAGTTGAACAATTTAAAGGCAGCGTTTAAATACAAAGTGAAACTTCAAAAATTCCTCGTTGCGGTTAGATTGTGCCCACTTTTAGCAAAACTCAAGACTGATTTCAGCTTGTTTTGGAGTAAGCGGGTTTATGCTCGTGATTATAAACCCTACATAAAATCTCTTTCAACACGTTTTTACAACGTAAGTTGTAAATTAATAACCGCTATAAACATAGACGACGCTTTAATCGGTCGATTTCAAATGGCATAAAAAAAAGCACGCCGTTTAATAGCTCCGCACGTGCAGTTTTATGCAAAACAACTGACGTGAAACATCCAGACCAAACTCTGGGTTTTTCGGAGAATGTGAACCGCAACGAGGAATTTTTGAAGTTTCACTGTGTATTTGAACGCTGCCTTTAAATTGTTCAACTGAAGATAGTTCTGACACCGAAAGAAAAAAAATGAAACTAGAGAGTCGCGAGATTCTAAAGTAAAAAAAAAACGACCGAAGGGACCATCCCATGGTGTCTTTTTTGCAAGTAAACAATTGCACCATGCCTCTCCACGGTCGAGGTAAATTTGGTCACGATGACGCTGAATTTTAATTGAGGTGTCTCAGATGTCGGGGACACGCACAACGCGAAAGAAAATATTAAAGACAACAGCTCGAACACGAGCGTTTCTCGAGCAATTAAAGTCAACCTTGGAACCCTGGGGGTAGCGAACAGAAGCTAAGAGCATGGACGTCTGCAATGAAGGTAATTTTGAGGAGACTGGAGCATTTTTGTGGAATTTATTGAGCTTCGAGTGCGGACCATTGGATCCGTTCTCACATAATTGTCGCCGGCCTTTAAATTATTCATAATGGACGGTCAACTGAAAAAGCAAAACTCGTCTAAATGGCTTTAAACTGGCACCAGGAACACCCAAACATCAAAATAACAAAACACTTGCACAATGTAAGTCAGTTTTAGTTAGTTTCCTTCAAAAAGATAGCATTTAGAATGTATTTCGTGAGTTTCTCATACATTTGCTATAAATATTCAAATCGCCGCCATACAGAGCCTGGGCTGCCTGTGTTTTCACAAGACAGGTATTTCAGTCGTGTTCTCATTATCTTCAACTATTATTTTTGCGATACTTTAATTTGGCGATTTGGAATTTCGTATTTAGCGAGCATCTCGATTACATTTAATATAGCGAATATCTGAAGTATTAGCTATATAGTCAACGATCACAAACTTCAACAATAAAAGTTGGAAATCCCTAATAAAACCTGAAGACATCGACGCCTTAATTTTTATTTCTTTATTTCACAACAATATTTTAACACCGACATCTGTAAAGATAACGGTTTTTTTCTTAAAATAACTGGCTTTAAATTTGGTTCAAGTCGTTAAACGCAACAGAATGACTATAGTTAATTAATAACCCTGGTAGTCAATGAATTAACAAGATTGAACAATTGAACAATGTAACTATAGGTCAATCAGTTCAGCAAGTAGTATTGTATCTCTAAATTCGCTAAAACTAGTTGTCGCAATTCCTGCACCCATTCTACATTTAACGAGAACAACTGAACATGTAACAGCGATTGCATTGAAAATCCCTCCAATTTTCAGTTTCCGCGGCCTGAATATCTCATCATTATAAACTCGAGTTTTCGCAGGTGCATGTAAACAGTGTGTCTCTTCTATATTTTCGATAAATATAAAGGTTTCGTTGCATATAATGAGATGATATGGCACAGCGAGAGGTCCAAATATTTTCTGTCGCCTCGATCAGTTCAAACATCTTGAGTATTACTGAAAGGAACCCGAAAACTTGATTCTGTTGTGATACTGAGCAATCCAAATCAAAGACTTAAAAACAGTCAACAAATGTGTTGAAAAGCGTGTTTTAAATTTCCTCGTTCCGTGCTGCTGAATAAAATGCTAGCGGACTATATTTTGCAATAACTGTTTGGAATGCTTGTCACTGAATGGGCGTGTTATCCGATAAATTCCCACAAAAGGCAAATAAAATTATCTGATCTCGTTTGGAATCGAATCCATGAATTTATTTTATTTTCCTGGATTAGTTAGATCTTTGTATTTCTGGTATTATTTTTTTTCTCAACACTAATCAGCATTGCATATTGCTAGAGGTCCAACCAGGACGCTAAATGGACTGATCCGTTACGGTATTTACCTCGCCGTACAATGGAGCGGTTTTCAAATTAGTTTCGATAGTAATCCAGATCTAGAATTGCGTTCAGGTTTTGCTTTACTTCGCCCTGGATTGGTTTAAAATACACATGTAAGCCACTCAACCAGTCAAATGCAAAACCAAAACCGAATCGTGTGTTCCCGCGCTTTGCGCCGGTTACGTGTTAGATTTGCTTCGAGTTCTCATTGGTTCATTTTTTCATTCATTGTAATTGCTTTGGTTTTCGTTTTACGGTACTATATCGAAAATCGCTTCATATTCCGCTCTTCGATCCACGGTACGGAAAAAGATGGCGCGGAATTCTGGTTAAATCGACCAAATCGGGTCAAGGTCATGTCAACAAACATGGCCGCGGGTCAAGAAGGTCGGCGCGTAGAGCAAGACGAAAATGTTATTTACGGTGCTAATTTAGCGAAAGACATCGATTTTTTAACTAAAGCAGAAGCGATAAGGGGTTGAAGTGTAGGAGATTTGAGAAATTTAAGCAATCGCACCTTGAAAGAGCTAAAAAACAAGTAAGTTTTCAAGTCGCTTTGTAACTTTGTTTCATTGCTGACACTTCGATGACTAATACAACCATTGAGTACAATTGAATTTGAAAAGGTTCTTTCTATTTGTGACCATAAAGAATTCAGGTATACATCAATTCACTTTACCCTGGTCTGGTCGCAGAGGATTTCTTTCCTTTCTTGAAGCGAAAAAGGCGCCTGGACTCGTTGCTTGGCGGCAGAAATTCGATTGAGATTAATGGAGAGGTTGAAATATTTTGATAGTGGACTCTTTTGCTGTGAATTTGTCTAAAGTGTCGAAACCAAGCTAAAACGAGGCAAAACGGGCATCATAAACGACTTTGGGTAATTTTCCTTTAAGGTGGCTGGTAACGGTTTACAGCCCTTGCGCTTTGATTGATCGATACTACCATCTTATATCAGTTGATGTTCAGTAAAATAAAGGTATCAAACGATTGCCCAATCATCGGTGAACAAGTTATGATAATATTTGTGACATAATAGGTTACCATAGCAACAGTATTACCTGTCAAAAACACCCTTATTTTTAGCTTTAAGTGCTTATAGCTCAAAAACGAGCCCGGTGACCCCCATTTTTTATAATTGAATAATGATCAGCATGTTAAGATACAACTTTTTGCAAAGTTTAAAAAAATTCTGCGGAGAGAATTCAGAGCCACCTTAAATTTTCGAAAATAAGAAGCCTAGGATCGATAATTCACTTTCGCTTCGACGTAAAATTGTTATTTAATACGTATAATATTAATTATTGGATGAGATTGAGAATCGTTTGAATACTTTTGGAAACAAAAGAATATTTGACTGCAGGTTCAACTGTAATAACAGCTATTCCTTTCTTTTTTTCAGAAAAATGATCCCTGGAAACGAGTCTATGAACTCCAGCCATTTTCCTTATCAAGCTTGTCTGATGACCAACCTTCCTGAAGAATCCCAGCACAAGGTGCGATACATCAGTAACTACATTGTTGTACCTCTTGACATGGTGATGGCTGTCTTGTCATTCATCTGTAACGCGCTTGTCTTCATCGCTGTAACACGGACGAATTCCCTGCGACATCCTTCACTGCTTCTACTGTGCAGCCTGTCCATCAGTGATCTGATCTGGGCGATTAATATTTTAATAAAAACCATTGTAGTGCTGCTTGATCCGCACATGTGCCCGGAGGTTGGGCTCGAGCGTAAGTGTATTGGTATTTTATGTTTCCTGTCTACCATTAGTAACCTGGCCACGGTTAGCAGAGACCGTTACCTAGCAATGAAGAGGCCAGCGTGGTATCGTAGTCACGTGGGCAAATCACGCGTCGTCAAAGCAACGCTCTTGAACTGGCTGTCAAGCATATTGGCTGCTCTTATAGCATACATCATCTTCAAAACGGAAATTACTGAGTACAAGTTGGTTTTGGTTCGCATTATATTCTTGTTTTATGTAGTTTGTATTTTGATGATTTTGTTCAACTACGTCAGACTGTTAATTGCAAATAAACGGCATTGTAGAAACATGCGCAAACAGGTGGGAAGCATGCGCACTGTGGCAGAAAAAGAAAGCAAACTGACGCGAGTTATTTCAGTGATCCTGTTGTGTTTTATGTTTAGTTTTCTACCAGCTTTAGTAAGCCCTGTAATCCTGGTTGGCTTGGGGTATACTCCTGAACAATTGAGTCCCTTTCGGCCATTTATCTCGATACTGTTAACACTGAATGGTCTTCTTAATCCATTGTTAAACTATGGCAGAAATAAAGAGATTCGCCGAGCAATGCGTAACATGTTCAGTTGTTGCCGACATGGACGTATCAGTCAACAGCTACCGGCAGTAAAATATAACAAGAACAAGAACAATCGTCAAGAGAATAACATTCAAGTTGAGTCTGGAGGCAGACGTCTGCAGGAACTCCATATCGCGCAGATTAACTAATCAGCCCCCCCCCCCCCCCCCCCCCCCCTCCTGCCCCCTTCCACACCCCGGGAGAACCCCATATAAAAAGCACGGGGTTGGTCGTGGTACTTCTTAGTCGTTAAAATTCGTGGTTTGATACCGCTTAGGGTGTTTAAATCTAAAATGACCACCATTAGATTTATCCCGGTATCTTTTAGGGTATTAAGCCGAAAGAAAAAAGACACGAACTATTTTTGTCTTAAAATTGTTGACCATTGTTACCTTTTAGGGGTGAGAATGAATTCAAGCCACACCCACAAAACGTATTTCTAGTACCTTTTTATAGGGGTTCCTTTCAAAATTTGAGACGATATCCCCGCCACTTGTATATGAATGTCTCCCGGGTATTCAACAAGACTGCATGATTAGTTATTCCGAGGACTAACATATTCTTGTTGTAAGTTACTTTTATTTTAGTTCCAATGGGTTCATGCGGGCTCTTTCCGATCTGCCCCTCATAGCTTGCGTTGGATCAGTATACTTATTAATTTATTTATCGAATCAAATGCAAAATAGATGCTAATAAAGGATGTTGTTGTTGTTGTTGTTGTTGTTGTTGTGCGTGTGCGAGTATTCGACGTTGTTCTACACCAATAGTATAGTTTTATGCATAATTTTGTAAGCAATCTATTTAGCTGGGTAATTTAATTTATTGTAATTTAATTTCAGTTAATACACGGCTCGATGGAAGAGCATGCATGTGAATTGTTACCTTGTCTTAATAAAGTTTTACTTCTTCTACTACAATCTCTTTTCCAGATCTTCTCTGGCTTTCATATCCGCCATCTTTTGATTTTAACGCCAGAGAAGAAGTGATCGAGGATTCTCAGTTATCAGTTAAAATTTTAGCGGCCATTTCTCAGTTAATTTTGACACATCTTGATCATTCTCAGCTATCAGTTAAAATTGTGGTAATTTCTCAGCTAACAGTTAAAGTTTGGCCAATTCTCAGCTATCAGTTAAACCAACCTCTCCTTTTCCTCCCTTGTCGTTGAGAGGAAAAGGAGAGAGAGCCTGGAATCGAGGTTGCAGTTAAACCCCATCAGGACCCTCGTGATCGTTCGTTTTGGCCACGTAATCTTCATCCTCTGTCTCTTCTTTCAAGTACTCCACGAATAAATTTGTATTTACACTCGTTTATTTTCGCTGTAGTTCCAGGTTTTCTCCGCCCGTATTTTCACTTCCGTTCAAGATTTCTTTGTTTCCAAATAGCCAATCAAAAAATTCGAATTTCCTATGTCCCCAGAGCTGTCCCCACAGTCCTTTCGCGTCTCTTAGCCGGCGGGGCCTTGGCATTAAGTTTGCTTAATGGGGCTGTGTCACGCTATTTTCAGCAATTCTGTTACACGCAAACTAAACTTAAAATATATTGAAACCACAAAATAATAGTTTCAAACCATAGAAAAACATAAAACAAATACTAGGAAGCCGCAATGAAGTGCGGATGGTCAAAATTGGACAAGATTGAAACGGACTGCGAAAAGGTTAACTTGAAAAACGACTGACGGCCAGTCTTTTTTTCAAGTTAAGTACATTTGTGTGAAACAAGTGGTAAATAATGCTTAGAAATCATCTGTGTTTGTTATGTAGGTGAGATTCCATCTTTGAATTGATATTTCATGACATGTTTGAGTTTATAGCTCGTAAAAAAGAATGCAGGGAAGAATAGCAAAAAGTAGCGTGACACAGCCCCTTTAAGCATTTTTAACGAGACTGAGTAAATGACACTTGACTTAGTTGCTTAGCTTTTATTTAATTAGACAACTTGTCCGGAGTTGGTCATTACCACCACAAGATAGCAAATTGGTGAGTAAACAACATAATATATAATTCTTGAAATCCCAGCTGTCGTCATAACGAAATGTATGTATTAACCATAACTTTTTTGTTTGCCTTGGTGTAATAGGACTGATTCATGATTACGTCAGTTACCAGGCTCTCCCTGACAATGTTTAGATGTCAACTTCCATTTTTCAACCTTACCTAGCAAAACTATTTACGGGGTGGATGTCAATTGGGATGCAAGTCCTGTTTCTTCTTCCTGCCACGACATTTGGCCTGTGGCGAAAACTGTAATAAATTCGCAGTGCCAAGTTTGCTTCTGAAACAAGACAGGTCTATGCCCAAAAACGAAACGACATAAAATGAAATACAACGTGCGACTGTTTCGTTGTATTTATTTGAAGCATAACACCTCCTTACCAGTAAATAAAATACGTTTAAAGGAGGTTAAGTCCCGATACATCTACATACATACACGCACGCACGAGCCCGCGCGCCCACGCGCCCGCCCACGCGAGCACGCGCCCACGCAAACATACTTCATTAATTTTATAAGATCAAAGCACCAACTCTGGTTAGACGTAGTTATGTAAGTGTGCCTTCAATCTATAGTTAAAATTTCTCATACGTATATGAAAATAAATTAAGTCATTAGACCCACCCATACACAATCATTTTATTATATGAATTAAAATCATGGTTAATAACTATGTCTAAAATTGTAATAATTTAAATTGTTGGAATATACAGTACGTTGGCTGACGTAAAAAAGTAGCCCTTTGATGCGAAAAGCGGGTGGGTACTTTCGCATATATATTAATACTATCCAAAAACTAATTTTAAAATTAAAAAAGTATACTTAAATTGGTATTATTTAATAGATATATGTAGCTGCTTTAATTTCTATAGGGTAGACTCTTCAGTAAAATACATAATTATCTTATTATAGTAATAATTTGGGCATAAATTTGTTATAAATATTACGAAATGATCCCTGTCAGATACTGTAGATTAACGTAGCTGCTTTAATTCAAACTCGGGTTTTCCATGACCCGTACGAGCCCCGATCCCTTCAGTAAAATACATAATTATATTATTATAGTAATAATTTTCGCATATCATATATATATATTTCTTAAATATTATTTAATAAAATCAGTTATCAATTTCAGCCCCAACAGTGATAACAATTTAGTTTCTAAAAAATTAATATACTGTCTATATACACTGTAACCTACTAAATACCCCCCAAAAACCTATTAACTTATAATGCATGTATTTAAATTAATTTGTTATTGTTAAATTCCCCCAAGATTCAGATTTACATTTAGTGTGCTTAAAGCTATTTACTGGCCCGACCGCCAAGTCAATAAATAAGTTATCACGATTTGGGCCTATGCACTCTCCAGAACAAATATAACATCAATATAAGGGACCACGTCTTGGCAGGGCTCAACAGAAACGCCATCCAACCGTACGTGTACAGTAAATTACAACAGGAGGACGCTTGCCACAGGAACATCATCACAAACACGAAATGTCCCAGGCTCTTCTTCATAAAGCTCAGCAGGCGACCGAGAAGGGGCTGGGGATGACTCTTTGGAGCGGCTTCATTGATAACAGGTCGATTGTTCAGTTCAACAAAATAAGCGAGGTATAGCGTCAATGGCAAGTTAAACAGGACTAGCTGCAGATTAGACAACATCAACATCATCAGTATGATAGCCATTTCTGAGTTGCCTCAGTTTTGCCTTTGTTTCAAAACGAGTCCTGGTACACTGAACTTTCATTTGAATGGTTGTTGGACTCGTTTTAAACAGAGGAAAAGAAAATAGACTATTCATTCATTCATTCATTCATTCATTCATTCATTCATTCATTCATTCATTCATTCATTCATTCATTCATTCATTCATTCATTCATTCATTCATTCATTCATTCATTCATTCATTCATTCATTCATTCATTCATTCATTCATTCATTCATTCATTCATTCATTCATTCATTCATTCCTCAGCATCATTACCGTTGCGTTACTTTTAGCTGGTCACGCTCGTCGCTCAATCAGCCAATCCTCTGCGAAAGGAGCTGAAAACGTGACTATGCGCTTAAATGTACTTTAGAATGTGAATATTTTTAGAAATCAATTTATACTTATTTAGCATAGATATTTACGATTTTATTTCTCTGTTTACCCCTTAGGTTTTGTTTTGATTGAGAAGATATTTCGTCAAGAGTACTACGCTACGCGTCGTATTTCCAACTCTCTTCTCGGTGTTTGGAAATCGGATGAAACACTGTCTCTCGTGTTTGAATATATTACTTCCAAAACGACGGGAAAAAAACTGCGAACTGGTCCTATGCAGTGTCTCACCTAGCCTCCTACGCAGACGCTCTTTGGGTTCGTCACGCAATCTTTCCTCCCGAAAGATTGCGTGACGAGCCCAAAGAGCGTCTGCGTAGGAGGCTATGTCTCACCTGCATGATCCCATAGTAGTAAGATAAGGAGCCTGGGATCCAGTGCTGTTTTAAATACATTCCGTGTACAAACAGAACACCAAGATGGCCGTGCATCATCTCCCCGATAACCCAGGGACCTGAAATGAGAAACACTGAACAATTACAAAACACAAAACATACCGAGCAGTTATAGAAAGGTTAGGGTCAATGCTTGTTTACCATGGATATGGGGAAACCGGATGGTCCACATTTTGAGTGAATGGTGTTCCATTTATTTACTGTGAGCACCTTGAACCGAGGCGAGAAGCCAACGAATTCGGATGAAAACTGTCCAAGGCCGAACTGGTAGAAGGGAGCAAACGGCAACGTCCCTTTTCAGTTGCGACATTTGTTTCAAGAGAACTTCTTCAGTCTTCAAAATTTTATTCTGGAAATGATCCGAAATTTTGAGGTAGATGGTAATAACTGCTGTCCCCATGAAAAGTTCGTCAAAACAACCGAATGTCACATGCAAACTTAACAAATAAAGGCAGAAGAACAACTTCATAGGCACGAATAGTTTGTCTTATTGGTGTAAAACTTTGTTTTCTCTATTTTCGTTGTTCCTTTGCGACTACAGAGACAGAAATGGCTACAATTTTGTTCCATACGCGAGTTAGCATGCATAGAATTTCACAGACTCAAAACACACAAGCGCCGCACCTACCTATAGCATTATAAACACCAAACAAAAACAGAGGGTAGAAAAGATAATCGGTATGAGCAAGTAACACCAAGCGCGTCCACCATCTTCCTAAAACGCCACAGAGAAATCCTGACGAGACAAAAAGAAAACGCATATAAACCATACGACAAGCAATAAGGGGACCAGAACAAGGCGTCGTCAACTTTGCGAAAATCAGTAAAAAGGATTTTGATGTTGACACTGAATAGGTGATATTGACATTAAATCTGGTATAATTAATACCTTTACATGTAGAAGGATCACAGCGCCTCAGGAATCCCAGTCCAAGCACGATAATCACGAAAAACACACAAAACAGAACTCGACCCTGTAGAAAAGAATGCAAGAAATGAAATGTAAGTGTTTGCTTCTAACAGTAGAGTGGCGTGGTAGTCTAATGTTGGTGCAATGTTGGTCTAATGTTGGTCTAATGTTGGTCTAATGTTGGTCTAATGTAGCCTCCTACGCAGACGCTCTTTGGTTCGTCACGCAATCTTTCCTCCCCCAAGGCTAGGTCTAATGGGCTTGATATTCAGAGGTCGATAACAGTCGCGGTCACCGTTTTCGACCTCTGCCATGGTCAAGGTACCAAATGGCGCAAAATACAGTATTACAGTGTTTGTGTGGCAATCCGATGTCAAAAAATTCCCGTAAAATTTTATCTCTGAAATATTCTGTCTATAAGCGTAAGTTACCGGGTAAAATATTTTACTTGAATACCAGTAGTAAGCACCTTGATGTGGATCGCGACGTTTCAACTGACTACATCGGGTGACAAATTACGATAAAATAAAGCTACAATTACAACATAATTTGTATTCTCCACACCCAGTCTCGCTCAGGTTCCAGTACTTACCAGAGTAAAGAAGTCAGTCCAACAGAAGGAATGCTGGAACAAGATCAAGCGTGGGTCGAGAACCATCCAAAGAAACAGCTGAGTCCGCTGTGATGTTCGACCAGCGGTATCCTGTGCAACATAGATCAGTTAGCCTTGATGATAGGGCGGTACCCGAATGTTCGCTTTGCTAGCTCTCTGATTGGTTAAAAAAGGTCATGCGAGGTGCACTAACCGATCAGAAAAACATGTCACTGCATTTCAGTTTTTTTTCAACCAATTGCATTGTTGAAGCAAAACCAAAACAGTCATGAACTTGGGTTACAAGTGTTTACCTGCGCTTGGCACCGGTTGCACATTTTCCCACACTTGGCACCGGTTGCACATTTTCCCACACTTGGCACCGGTTGCACATTTTCCCACATTTGGCACCGGTTGCACGTTTTCCTGCGTTTTGGCACCGGTTGCATGTATTCCTGCATTTGGCACTATGAGGAGAATTCATATCTCGATCTTGGGGATGCAGGTTTAAGATTACTTACTAATCCTTACCTGAACCTTCACAGTAATGGAATGAATTCCTGACGAAAACTCCTCAGGATTCCACTGACATGCAAAAAGTGCTCCTTGCACTTGAATAGCATGTGAGCTCAGAGGTGTACCATCAATTTCAACAGTGGCTGACACGATAGGAGCAGGAGAGAAAGCTAGAAACCTGTAACAGAAATTAGATTTGACATTTAGTTTGAAATATTGTTGGTTTTGCTATCGCGTACTTAAAGACCAGGCCAATATTATAAATGACGTTTAGACAGCGTTTTCAGAATATTCAATACAGTCACGCGTTGGACTCCGCATTGAGCGGTGAGTCGTTGTGTTGTTTCTTGGTCAAGATATAAGGCGTAACGAATGTTTACAATGCATGCATCTCGGAAGATAATAGAAGCACATTGGATCGAGATTCAGATTTAATAACATGTAGTTGTGAATACATTGTTTATTCTTGGTGAGAAATACCTTATGTGACTTGACTTTCTCATTCTTCCTATCGGTTCATATGGCGGCATGATATAATGTGCATCTTTTGGGTTGGTGATCAGTAGCACAGGCCACGTGTTCAGACGGACGTCAACAAAGGAGAAAATATCATGATCAATCGCTACCACTCTGTAACTGAACCACACATCAGGAAAATTAAATAATAAACAAGTAAAAAAAGCAAACCAATCTAAGGCGAGTCAAGCAGCTTAAAGCAGGTCTAAAGCCAGCTTCAACTGTTACATCATGTAAGTAATACCCTCTAGGCTTGTCTATTATCATGGGATATGCAGTGGACTCCAGATCGAGTGGTCTGGGTTTGAGTCCTGGCCGGGGTGGGGTCACTGTGTTGTGCCTCTCTCTGACCAGGAGTATAAAATTATGGGTACTGGTAAATAAATAATAATTATTGTTAGGGCAACTTGATAAAAGAGCTGGGGGTACCTACACTTGCAGACAAGTTAGTTGGGACAGTTGTGCTCTCCCCTGCCCCTCTCAATGTTGGTTTGTAAGATTGGATAATAAAATTACACGAAACAAACATTGGGAGGGGGGAGCGGACAATGGGAACAAAATTGCAATTAATATAGAAAGTGTCCCAACTAAACTTGTCTCGGATTGTAGATCCCATCCAGGAGAGTAGGGATACTCTTGGTTGCTTCGTGCTATGGAAACCAGAGCTAAGCAGCCACCTGGCTTAATTGTAGACAGACTTTAACCTTTAAACCTTGTCCATTATCAGGACAAGTGAAATAAAGACTTCACACATATAACCTTTACCCATGTAGAGGAGTGACAGCGATATATAGATAGACTGTGCACATCTGAAAGCTCTTCATCAAGAATAGTCAAGAGACTATTCTCACCTAAGATTGTCAATTTCCCATTGGCCTACAAATTTCTCAACCCCTCTCACCCCAGTTTTACTTACTTCCTTGTGTCAAGCCAGTCTCCTAGTTCCAGCTCCAAGTGGCCATCCACATGAACAGCGTGCATTTTAGGGACCACTTCTGCCAGCGTGTGAAGATGACCACACAAGTAAACACCTCCAGTCCTGAAAATAATGAACATCATGTAAGTACTGTACATTTATCAGAGTGCTAACTGGTCAGATCAGGATCAAAATTCTTCCTCTTGTAGATTTCCTGCCACCTAATCCCAGGTTCCCCTCCTTCTGCTCCCTCCCTGCATATGTGTGTTTGTGCATGTGTAAGCTGGTGAGTGATGCACTGTCTCGCAACTCACCTTAAAATCCTCCTAACATAAGGAGTTGTAGTGACTGAAAAAGGATGGTGCCCAAACCAAATTGTCATATTATAAGATTTGCTGGCGTCAGCAAGCTTCTCCATTTCATTAATGCGCTCCTGGAGGAAAGTGAAAAACAAATTAAATATAAACCCTTTTCTGCATAGGACATGAATCTAACACCTAACTATGGATAAACATCATGTGTTTGGAGGAAATTTGGAGAGCTGGAAAGTTGTAGGGGTGCAACATTCGACACTGTGTCCAGATATATATCGCCAGTACCGGTCAGCGGTACTTGTTAGTTTAATCACGTGACCGACTCGGGTCGGCCATCTTGTCCCCGTTCCTCGTGTTGATTGTATGGTTGAGTAGTATCCTCGCTATTAAAGCAGTTTGTTCGTGCCTTGGCTCGTCTTCCCTTATCCTAACTGGCGTGGTGGCAGCGGTGATCTTACCCTAGCCTTTGATTCGCCGAAAGTCGCGTAAAAACACAAGAAGAAGAGCCAAAACAGCGTAAAGTCGCCGTGATAACACGTCCAATCTCATCGACATGGCTGCTACTCATCGAGCACCAAAACAATGGTGCCTAAGCAAGATAGAAACCATCAACAGCTTCGAAAATTGGAAACAGAATCTCCTTTACACACTATCTCTGGATAACAATTTCGCCCCTTTCCTCGCCGACGGATCCACCTGGCAAAAGAAAACTAGAGCTCAACTACTTCGCGGATTCCAAGATGATGGCGAAGCCATTCCCGCAGCGAGACGCCGTACAGCCCAACAAAAGGCCGACCTTTTGGAATTAATGTTAGGGCAAATCGCTAACTATTGCCCAATCATCGCCAGGAGCTCACTGGTAAAGAATTCCACATCGCTGGAATTCATCTGGCAGACGATCAGACAACATTTCGGATTCCAAGTCACTGGAGGCCACTTTATTGATTTGTGTGACATTCACCTAGAAGTTGATGAACGCCCCGAAGACCTTTACCAACGTTTAATGGCGTTCGTCGATGACTGTTTGTTGCGAACCAACGGTCTAACTCACCATGGCGAGGCCACACCTGAGGATGAGGAGATGTCGCCCACCCTAGAAAACCTTGTTGTTCTGACATGGTTAAAACTAGTTCATCCCCACCTACCAGGCTTGTCAAACAACGATACGGTACAGAGCTGCGATCTCGAACCCTTGCCTCTATCAAGCCCGAGATTTCACAGGCCCTTGAGTCGTTACTTGATGAAATCCGCGCATCAGACGATGCACGGGTCCTACACACCGCCGTTACCACTGAGTTTCGCCGTAACACACAGAGAAACAGGGCCCCCTTCAAGTCCACGCCTAGGAAGCCTCGACAAGAAAAAGTTTGCCCCCTGTGCAAACAAGCCGGACGTCCAGAAAGTAAACACTTCCTGAGTGAATGTGACTTTCTCCCCGACAACGACAAGCGCTACATGGTGAAAGCACGACAGCTAATGGAAATCCTGGATGATGAAACGGATGATGATGAAGCTCGTGATCCCTCCCACTCATCCCACCACACCGACGCCGAGCAAGTTGACGCACGTACCGTCGCCTTCAGGATTCAGACCCGTCAGTCTCCCTACATCGATATGTTTCACGGTCACCATACCATCCGCGTTATAGTCGACAGTGGGGCAACCGGCAATATGATACGCCACTCTACCGCAAAGCGACTCAACGCCAACATTGTACCCAGCTCACAGTCGGTACATCAAGCTGACGGTTCCTCTGCGCTACACGTTATCGGAGAGACTCGAGTTACATTCAGTAGGGACAACCACCAGTTCCAATTTGAAGGACTCGTAGTTGGAGACCTTGACGTTGATGTGCTCGCCGGCACTCCCTTCATGGAACGCAACGATGTTGCGGTGCGCCCTGCCAAGAAACAAGTGCTACTCGGCGATGGTACAGTGTACCCCTATGGATCTTCTCCCAACCAAGGTAACCAAATGGCAGCCCGATACGCATTCCTGATAAGGGCCCCCCCGTCTTCACAGACCATATGGCCCGGAGACTTCTTAGAGGTACAACTACCCGATGATGCCCCACCTGACTGTGAGTATGCAATCGAACCTCGCAGTGACAGCCCCAGCATGAAACGCCT
Organism: Desmophyllum pertusum; assembly: GCA_029204205.1. Classification (NCBI taxonomy): domain Eukaryota; kingdom Metazoa; phylum Cnidaria; class Anthozoa; order Scleractinia; family Caryophylliidae; genus Desmophyllum; species Desmophyllum pertusum. The sequence goes on along the minus strand of MU827791.1, from coordinate 748,964 downwards.
TATGCCCTCTCAGACCTGGCCCCAACCATGCGTAGTGTCCAGCGTAGCAAGAAGGCTACGCATCCCAAACCTATCATCTGAACCACGCACACTCAAGCGCAATGAACACTTCTGCCAAGCCACTCTCACCTTTCAACCCAGTGAGAAAGCAGTAAAGGACCAACTACCTAAGCCGCCTACTCCTACCTCTACCAAGTGTAACCATTCATCCACGGTACAGGTTGACCCTGATCTCCTCTTACAACCAGAGGTACGAGCTCAGTTCCATGCAGTACTCATAGAATATGACTCAGTCTTTGACCCTCAATTTAAAGGCTACAACGGAGCAGCAGGACCCTTTCAGGCAAAAGTGAACATGGGACCAGTGGAGCCTCCACAACGCAAAGGCCGTCTCCCACAATACGATCGAGGAAAGCTTGTCGAGCTGCAGGAAAAGTTTGACCAACTTGAAGAGCTCGGCGTATTCGGACGCCCAGAGGACGCCGGAATCAACGTCGAGTACCTAAACCCATCTTTCTTAGTGAAGAAAGCCAATGGCGGCCATCGTCTAGTAACGGCCTTCGCAGATGTCGGCCGTTACAGCAAGCCACAACCCTGCAACATCAAGAAGTTTATCGGCACACAGTTGCGAAATTCATCCTATCGAGTCAAGATCTCCGAATGCTTCAAAGTCCCTGTGGAGCTATGCACGGTATCCCACCAAGATCGACGATCTACCACTGACGACCTAGATGATGCAGTTCCTAGCTTTGAGCCCAACCCCCCACCTAGCCCACCAGTCATTCCTGATGCCATTTCCGCACCGCCTCAACCTAGCAACCTCGGGCACTTCGAAGCCAACCCACCTATGCGTCCTGAGGCCCCCGCAATCCAACCCTTCTTTGCTGAGGCCCCAGCCCAAGAGGACCCGGATGAAGATGCTTCAACCTCAAAAGAAACCACACCAAGCAGCCACGCCCCGCGAAGATCTTCCCGAGTGAAGCACAGACCTCTTCACTTAAGAGACTTTGTAACTGACTTTTAGCCCTACAGTAGGCTCACTTTGACCCGGATGTCATTATAGTTATCATTTTGTTAGTAACCGTTGACATTAGTTATAACTTGCACTCTTCCTTACAGACAAGAAAAGAAGAGTTGCGCCAGTACCGGTCAGCGGTACTTGTTAGTTTAATCACGTGACCGACTCGGGTCGGCCATCTTGTCCCCGTTCCTCGTGTTGATTGTATGGTTGAGTAGTATCCTCGCTATTAAAGCAGTTTGTTCGTGCCTTGGCTCGTCTTCCCTTATCCTAACTGGCGTATAGTATCAGGATTGTACTATAGCTAGGCCTTAATTTATAATCTTACCATGACCGAAGATGACGCCTGTAAGGGCAATTGCCCGAAGTGTTGTCAGTAATTGATATTAATTTAATGTAAATAGACTAAGATAGTTTTTATAGATTTTATAGATAGTTATTATATATATATATATATATATGACTTGTAAAGTAATGTAATTTTTATAGTATTTTGTATTGTAATGTAATGTAATTTTTATAGTATTTTGTGATATTTAAGTTTAGGTGTCCCCGATTAGTGGGCCTTTTGGCACGCTAGAAGACTTCGACACATTAATAAAGTTGTTATTATTATTATTATTATTATTATTATTATTATAATAATAATATTATTATATAATTTAAATTAATTCATAAATTATGTATTTACCGGTAGTCATCTTCAGGGTGAATGTTAAAAAAATTAAATTAATATTCTTTGAATTCATGAATACCTGATCCACGTGGCCAAAGAAATTAAATGGTCTCCTTGGTCCAGGATTAGGATTCAAGTCAATGCCATTAAATGCATAAGAACCAAACTTGGTACTGTATATATATTGGTACGGCATGGAACCTCTGCTGCCATCTGGACCACTGGACGAGTAGTCTCTGATAATTCAAGTGTAGACTGTTATTAGCATAGCTGCCAACCTAAAAATATCCAAAATCTGGGAGATCACCAATTTTTGCCAAAAAAAAATGGCCGACCAAAAGAAAAAGCTCTCCACTGCCAATTTCACCAAATAAACATCCAAAGTTGTCACAAAATCAACCAAGTAGGTGTAAAACTATTACTATAGTATTTTAAGACAGATTCCCAAGAAAACAATGTTTGATTACATGTAGGACGCTAACCAGACGTCAACCCAGACCTTATGATACAGATGAGTCTAATGTACACCCCATTACATTACATGTATCTCTCCGAACTTTGTTCCCAGTTTTTCCCTGTTTTGCCTACCAGCAATTTTCTTGTTTTCTTCACAATCTGGGAGACTTAAAAAGGCTCTGTCAAATATACGCCATTTTAAGCCATACTCACTTGAAGAAGTTCTCTTCACTTGTGAGTGATGGAACACTAAATGTATCTAACAAAAAAAAGAGAAAAATATTTTTAAAACAAAATCCTAGTTTACAACACAACTAGGAAACCTCACTTAAAACTTTAAATTTATGTTTTACAAGTTTATGTACTGTATTTATTATAATATATTTAATAATATATTGTTAATTAAATACAAAAGTTGGAGCTAATTAACACAATGCTTGGATGGAAGGAAAACATACCTGTATATATAAAGTCATGAACATGTTATAAATATAATATTAATGTACTTATTATTTTACAGTCTGTATATATTACTTACAGTAAAATACTGAAATTGCAGTCAGTTAATTTCTAATCCGTTTTTGTTTATAACTGGCCCTGAAAAGCCACATTGGCGAGTGGTCAATGTATAAAAATATACATACATGTACATATCATTTATGTGTTCAAAAAGCACCTAGAGACATTTTTAACGTTAGAAAAATTGTATCAATAAAATATAAAATTGACAAAGATCTGTCAGAACTTTACATTTGAAAAAAACAAAAACAATATACCCATAATAATTCATTAGTAAAAAGCAGTCATTTATTAGTCTAATTTCAAATCATGGTAGAAATTAACAACTGACAGATCTGTGGCCCTTGGATTCCAAATCCAAGTGGAATTTAGAAATGCTGGTTTTTGTGGAGGGAGGAAAACTGGTCCAGGCATAAATGGAGAAAAACCCAATGGAGTAAGGATGAGAACCAATTCCAACAAACTCAACCCACATACATGTATGACACTGAGTCCAGGTATAAGTTAAACGCGGAGCCACATTGGTGGGAGGCAAGCACTCTTGCGCCATCACTGCTCCCCTCCTTAAAATATGCTCACCATGATTTCCTCGCAGGTCTAACCATTTAGTCTTGTCCTCAACTTTTGTTTCCTTCAATACTTTGTAATATTCTTCCCATTCTTCTTTATACTGCTTGGAGCCAAGTCGATAGACGTCCTTTGCATCTGTTAAGTCACCTTGTAATAAATGAAAAGATATCAACCAAACAGACTGACAATTTGACAATTTTATGTGAAATTCTCAAACCAGACAGACAGACAGAATATTACATTATTTGTACTTATTTTCACACGTCTTAATTTTCACAATTTTCGCGAAAATAAAAACGATGTTTTCGCAAAATTTTAAGCCTGTTGAGCCCTTTTTTCCTCAAATCACGAAAATAAAGCCTCACAAAATACGGACCTGTCAATCTCGCGAAATTAAGTATGCGCGAAATTATGTACAAATATAAAGGTACTCGAAAAATGCCATGTCATCATGACCCAATTAGGAATTATCATGTTGCTTAGCAACCTTGGGACAAAAACCAAATGAGCTCAGTCAGTTCCCAGAGGCATCAATATTTGGTAGTTGTTCTCCCGGCTGTTTTTTTCTTTCTCGGCTGTTAATGTATATGTACATACCTGTGGCTAGGACTGTAACAGGCCTGATTACATCTATATTCTCATTACAGAACTGCTTGAGATCCTTGGATCTTTGATGATCACGGTATTTGCTGATGTGAATATCTGATATCTGATGTGCAAAATATGCAATTAAAAAACCTGATAATTTAAAAGTTAAAGTCTGACTACATAACAATGTATACCAGCCTCGGTTGCTTATCAGGCCGGTGCTAGTGAATACATGTAGGAGTATTGCTACTGTACTCCCCCTGGATGGGATACTAGTCCATTGCGGGTTACCATGCATTTTGTTGCCGGTACCATGCAATTGAGACATATGTGGAGAGGCACTAATGAAAGTTAACCCAACAACACAACACAGTAACCCTGGCCAGCGCTTGAACCTGGGCCGCTTGATCTGGAGTCCAACACACTAACCATAAAGGCCACCGTATCTCCCACAAAATATGCAATGGGATCATTCAATTTATTCAATACATACTGAAATATTAATTCAGTTGACACATATGTCTTTCCCAAGAGCACAACACAGTGACCCCGGTCAGGCAGCGCTCAAACCTGGGCCACTCGATTCAGAGTCTAATGCACTAACCATATTTTGTGAGAGACAAGCCATGTCTACCACAAAATATGCAATGGGATCCTTAAATGTAATCAATCCATACTGAAGCATTAATTGACACACATCAAGTGTCAGACCACCTGCTATGTTGAGAAAATAGAAATATTGAAAACATTGGAAATATTATCTTCCAGGGTGGTTTAATTATAACTACAGTACCCAACAACACACAAAAAAACCATATTATTTAGTCTATCAAGGTTGCGACAAATACAAACTATCGATGACTATAAGCTTACATCTAAGCTTACTCCAATCTATTAAAACAAAATAACGGAGAATTTACTGCAAGGACATGGTACAGTACCCAAAGGGTTCAATGTGTATAATAAATTGCCAACAACCAACAATCTTATAATAATATCAGTTGAAATAAACAGCGAATCAATTTAAAACAACAAGAGTATAAATCGCTAGCTTTGTACAGAACTTTTTTCAAGAAAACACCGGTCCGGAAACAATTCCCATCACATGATGCGACGTTCTTACCTGCACGAACCAGAAAATGTTTTCCATCTTGTCGCTTGGATATGGAGCTAAATTTGTATTTTTGTGAGGCTTGAGCGGCTTGCCGTGGCCTGTGTAATAATCTAGCAAGGCAGCAATGATCCATGATGATAATAAAATGAGTATAAGGAGGATCAATGAGAGAAGACCCTTCAAACCGACCACCATGTTGATACAACTGAAGCCTCGCTTTGATGTAGAAGTCATTTCCGGTTATTCCGGTTGGACGAGTGGGAACCGGAAATCATGAGACAGGCTCGAATTGCGCGGGAAAATTGACAGAGAAATTTTTTGAAAAACTTTACACTTGCTAGCAAATTAATAAACCTCACATTTACCTTATGGTATCTTTTTACAGTTCTTTTAGAGAATATAAATATTTCAAAATTCAATTTTCATGGAAAATTATTTTGTCATTGGATTTTCATAAGGGACGGTGCAATAATTACCAGGAGCGGGGGTTGGAAAACCAGAGGGGGGGGGGGGGGGGGGGGGGGGCATAAAGTAAAATCAAAGCAAGGATAGGGGGGGTTCAAGATAAAATAAGTCACTCAAGAGAGGGGGGGGGCTTAACATTTTATTTCAAGTCTCCTTCGCAGCCGTTATTTGGCTCGTCACGCAACGCTTCCCCCCCCCTCCGGCTCCCCGTACTTACGTAGTGTCTCTGATTGGATGTTGCATGGTTTTAAATCAGTTCGCGCGCAAGCCGCGACAACCAATCAGAGACACTACACGGGTCTCTGCAGAGCCGAATGCGTCATCAGCGGGGAAATTTTGAGAACGCGAGAGGAATGACGTCTGTTTAGTAGGCTAGTCAAAAATGAATCCGAAACTTTGCCGAGTGATAAAAGTACGGTGCGCATTAATGTAATGTTGGGATTTGTGAGCGAGATTCTTTACTCGCGAGCGTTTGTTAGTAAAAATTATTTCGCGCCCTCTCCCCAACCCCTGGCCTTTTTTCCTCGCCGCTCTTCGCCTCCGCGCGTCTATTTTAGCCGGGGTATGCGTGTTGAGTTTCTATGTTTTTTTTTGCTAGACACCCGACACTGGATAATTTTCATAAGCACGTACATACGAATCACCTGACTGTTGCGTGATATCAGCGTACTAACCGGAGACTGATATAGCCGTACTAACCGGAGACAGCACCTTGTTTTCGCTGCTGTCGTCCTCCATTGCATCGATAGCAAAATGCTCGCCTTTTTGGGATCCTTGCTTCTTGTTGCGCTTGTCAATGCTCAGAGGCCTGAGCCATGCGGTGAGTTGCTTATTTGCTTATACATTATCTAACCACCAATCCAAATTCCTGTTTATAGTCGAAAAGGTCCAGTCGCCATCAGTATTTCAGATGTAAAGGCTGTAAAGGGAATACCTCTGACTAGCGCTACCTCTTCCGATAGAATATGTATTTGGCTTGTACCCTTCCTTAAGAGTACAAGAAATGACTGTGACGAACACATTTTGCCGTATAGGGCAATAAATGACTCCATTACAACAGATCCCGGGAGCGGATCATATGAGAACCAAGATGGACTTTGAATTTGAACACAGCGTTTCTCTTTGCGAGAACGAGCATTGATATTGAGAAAAGCCTTAGCCTTGAGAGCAACGAGGATTTGCCAAAAAACTACCTTCACTAACCGAGCATGCGAGCATGCGAGCACGAGCAAACATCAACGAAACCAGACGACAGAAAAGGAAGACACTGACACAATTTAACTAAGGTCTACTAACGAGCAGGCATGCTGCAAAACATTTTAATAAGCCGAGTATTTTAAGACAGCTGAGCTATTTCAGCTATTTGCTCAGTAGACTGCGAGCAGTCTCTATTTTTCGCTAAAGTCCGCGAGGCGAACGCGCGAGATTTACGAGCATAGAGACTGCTCGCAGTCTATTTGCTCAGGAGAAACCGAGGAAAGCTAGACAAACGAAGCATCGAATGGGCTCTCCAGAGTGCAAGCGAACTTTCCGTGCAACAATTTGCTCTATGCGTGCTCGGGCATATTCTGGGGAAACAACAAGAGCAAGCTCGTGACTTCCTCGGGAAGAAATTAAGAGACCCTGGGAACTAGGTTGCAACAAGGGGTGTCTGTCGATCGTCAAACGAATACGAACTGACCAAAATCATTATATTTTTCTCAGCTTATTTGATATCTATTTTTGCCGACTGTAATGAAAAGAAGACCTGGGAAAGATACATGTAGAGAATTGCGGTACAGTAATATTTCACAGACGACCTGTGTCTGACACATCAGGACACAAGTAGCGGCTCGTGTTTCACCCGACTTCCCTCATCAACAGAGGCTTTTATTTGCTTTTTAAATTTTATAAAATACAATATATTTTTGACACTTTTTCGCATTTGGATTTTTTTTAGCTTTGGGAGTCGAAATAATTTGACACAGTCATATTTATGGCGATGGACATTCATTTCCGGTCAGGGATGGGGTAGAGATTCAAAGTTCCCTGAGCGGGGTACACCCATCCCCCCCCCCCCCCCCGCCCACATTTTTTTAAATATATGTCATGTGCCTATTTTCAGAGACTCCTCCAGAGTTCACTGCACGCCAAATGACGGTGAGTATATATAAGCCCCAGGATCAATATACAAATTCGCTTTACTGGTCTGCGTACATTTTTGTCATATTTATCATTTATTATTATTATATCACTGATTAGGAGAATCTGTGAAAAATACCAAGATAACTACTTTGGTGATCATTTCATTCAATGTTCCTGCTTATTATGCGTTGCTTTTATAAGGAGAAATTAGATACCGAGTAATCTTGAAGCTAAACGCAAAGTTTGTTTCAATGTGACTGCAAAGGATAACATTCCGGGTCCCGCAGAACGTGATTTTCCATTTTTGAAATCCGGATACAAACTTTCCGCTTCCCGTACATTGTACTCACGGTTCCCGCCTAGGGAAGTTTATTATTCCCGTCGACTTCTCCCACCCCCACCCTCAGCTATAGGTAAGTTGTTTTGCTTGTTTTATTACTATTTATTACAAAGCTGGATAACTGATAATTTTGTAACCTCTCCTTACAGATTGATCCCTCAAAGGAGTTTGCTGTGTTCGCAAGAATAGCATACGATGCTTTCGGCGAGAGACTTCATGTAGTCGAGGAGGTGGATGTCGCTAAACAGAGGACGTTCTACGAGTACATTTTCCTGTATCGTGAGGTATTAGCCGTTAATAAAATGTAACATTTCAAATGTCTCAGCGAATACGCAGTTCAAATGAGCTCAAAATACTTGAATGCAATATTTTATAGTAATAACATGATATGGCAAACATGTATAAAAACCGCTAATAGGCTGTGTTTTGGTCTTTTATACAGGGTTTCCTGGGTTTCACATTCGAATCTTTTTGTTTTGTGAAATTCCATGCCATGTAACTTAAGAACATGTTAAGAACATTTTCAGGCTGAAATCGCCCAAAAAATAAGATCATTCGGTTTTGGCTCAGCCTCAGCTCGAAAATTATACGTTCTTATAAAAAAAATAAAAAAAGTGTATCCCCTTCTCGACAGTCTCTGAGAATAGAGAAGTGTTCTAACTTCTAGATAATAAACAGTGCATAAAATTCCTTTGATAATGACTAAACCTCGAGAGATAATCAAATGTTGGTGCCCACTGTCTGCCAAACATAAAAGGCCTTTGTTTCTGTGTTCCTTTGAGAACTTTCTAATACATTTTTTTTTACCTTTTAACTAAGATTTCTTAGAAAATCACCGAACCCATAAATGATCAATAACCGAACTTTCCACTACCTCTCGGAATTATTAATAACCACATCATTAGCTTACAAAACAATACACTGCATATCCCAACTTAAATTACAATAAAGGTATACAATATAATGGACCAATGGAAATATAGACTTAGAAGAGTAGTGGCTTTGCCCGAGTAGAGTAAAAAGGTTAAAAAGGGGGTCTGTCGGGGGTAGCAAAATGAGTAATAGTCATCAATACAGTACAATCAGTACACTTATGATGGCTGTTGTACAAGGTGGTTGTGCGACCATTCAAATGAAATCCACTGAGCAGTACTTTCATATGGTACTGTTTATTATACTGTTTTAAGGTGGTTTCTAACTTTTGAAGACTTTGAATGCAACCATGGGCCTAGTGTGTGTATCCATTCATCAAATGAAAGCCACTACTAAGCAGTGCTTTCATGTGGTCAGTGTGTGGTACTGTTTATTATGCTGTACAAAGTGGTTCTAACTTTTAAGTCTGTGGCTGAAACCCTAGTGTGTGAACATTAAAATGAATATTTCGCAACTTAAAATATTAACTGGTCGTCTTTATTCCGTTTAGCATATTGTGTACCAGATCGAATTGAGCGTCAACAAGACTGGAAAGTGTGTCAGGAAAGAACTCACAGAACCCTTCCACAGGCTTGAGATACCGCATAACGCCACCTTCCTGGGGGAAGCGACTATAGGTTCAAATGCTTTGCCGGGTCTTGGAGTAAACGTTGCCCTTTTTGGAATAAAGAAGGGAGATGGTAAGATGGTTTTTCTATGTATTGAATACGCGTTCCTTTTTAAGAGCTTCTGTCAGTAGACTGATCGAGAATTCTGGGACGGGACCAAAAATTATAATATTCCCTTATTGTTACGTCAAAATGGTAAATTATTTTCAAAAATATTGTTTAAAAGCAAAATCGGCCGATCGTTGCAATTGCACCTCGCAATACCCTGACCTACACTCTGTGCAAAATGCTATACAATGGCGAGACAGGGAGAAGATTAGGAGATTGCTTCCGTGAACATTAAGGAGACTGGTTGTTTGCGGTCTTTTTCTTCATCAAAGCAATACTGAGCGTCACAGAACAACATTTATCACACCACGAGATTTATCCCCATGAATCAGCGAACGCTTCTCCACCGCCGGTTTGTTACATATCAGTTGATATAGAGCGGTTTACAATGGAGTGTTTTAAAGCTAAAACCAAAGCAATTAAAAAATAGTCAATCAGTATAAACGAAAAAAAACAACAAAACGAACCAATGAGAAGTCGAAGCAACTACACTGAAGTAACCGGCGCCAAGCGCGGGAAAACGCGTGTGGTTTTGGTTTTGAATCTGATTGGTTGAGTAGGTGGCGCGAATTTCTTAAACCAATAGAGCGTAGTAAAGCAAAACCAAAGCATGGAAACCGCTCTATGGTAACAAACCTATTGTGTAAAATTTTCAGATAACATCTATGTGACGGTTACCCAGCCAGGCTGCATCCTGGTTCATGAAAATATCGAGTCCAAGGAGTATGGTTTGGTACACTCCAGGTTGGTTGACGTTGTTTGCTCTTGTTACGATGTAGATTGTCGTGTTACTGCTTTTAGTTTAGTTTAGTTTATTTATTTGCCACACAAAATAGAAATACAGGAAGTGGCGGCGTTTATTCGGGACCCGGCGTTTATTATTTTTGACAGCGTCGTTTTTTCTGATTTCACTTAAAGTTTACTGAATTAAAGGCAAAATTTAACAAAACATTAACACGAACGTCCACTAAACAACACCAAAATGTCACCAATTCGTCTCTAATCAAACACTTTGGTACAAAAAGCAAGTCATTGCGAATGCGAAACTTAGTGATTTGTTGAATGTAGAGTGAGCAAACCTGATAAATTGTACAGTTATACAGTGGTGGCTCGTGAACCGTAAATCATTACACCTATTAATCCATGTAAATCACTTTAATACATAAGGCCGGATTCAAATAAACGCCGGGACCTCGATTAAACGCCGAGATTGGGGTCCGGCGTTTAATCGAGAAAATACGGTACTGGTATTTTTTGTAGTTCATTTCCCGCTCTCTCGCTCCCTCAAAACGGAAAACGAGTGTCTGGAAGAGACACATTTCGGGGAAATTTTTTTCAAGGAAATTTCCATGGCACAAATTATCATAGCAGACAGGCAGACAATGATATCTGTTCTTTTCTTTTTCAGCTTTTTTGATGTGGAGTTGGGCGTGGACCCTGAAAGGTTCGTACCTCCACACGAGTGTGAGCAGCAGTAAACAACAGTTCAACCATGCGCAGTTTCTTCTTCTAATCACAATGTAAACTAGAGGTTGTGGGAAGGAGCTTGATTTGTAATAAGAGATAAGTGTCAAATAATAAAACAGCTGCTGCAAGAACATTGCTGATTTGTGATTTGTTTGTCTTTACTGGGCTATTCAGACCTAAAAACGTTGATATTTATCCACCCCTAGGCTCGATTTCCGCCGCTCTCTCGAGTCCAGTCGTGGGCTAATTTTCCTGAACAGCGGCTGGTAATCGAGCCTAAGTTGCCCCAAGCTTCATATTTAGATCTAAAACGTATATATTGATCCACCTCAGGCGTTAGGGATCGTGAATTCGAAGATATAGAGATACAAATTATGTTCGACCTCAAACGCATACCCCTGAGCCTCCCTTGGCCTAGCCTGCGTGGCAGGCTTAGAAAGGGGAGGGAGGACGGGAGTTCGGCGAGCGCGAAGCGCGATCGAACTCCCCTCATCCCTCCCCCTTTCTACGCCTGCCACGCAGGCTACCCTTGGCCGCATTTACTATAATATTGCACAATTTGCTCAACGTAGGGGGCGAAACAACACATTGGGCATTTGCTCGTGCATGTCATGTTGTATCCTCAGTAGTCAAGCAGATTTCGAGATCTGGCTACAATCGCATAATGTCCCTTGCCACGGTAATTTGCTGGGCGCACACTTAGGAGGGATCGAAATCTTGGAAATTTGTTCTTCCAATTGCGCCAACATGTCAGTCAAGGCCACTTGAAAAACTGGCCTGCTTTCTTGAGCTATGCCGCGAAATATTAAGTATTTTTACGGTCTAAAAAATTACCTTTAAAACGAAGGAAACCTAAGGATAATAATGTTCTGAGATAGAAAAACACCAAAGAGGTTATAATAATAAACCCAAAAGGAACCAGGATGGTTAAGATTGGGGAAGATTGAGACGCACTGCGAACTACCAATCACAACTTGCGTTAAACCTGAATACTATGCCATGCGTTTTAGCACTTCTTCTGTTAATGCAATCTAAAAATTCATAGGCTCGCAGTGGAAGGTCCATGAAATTTTAAGATTTTTGATAGTTTTTAAGATGTTTATGGAGCAGGAGAAAGGGATCGGGGGTTAATGGATTTGATATAAATTGGGAAAATAAATATATATTCGTCCCAGTAACTTTCATCCAATTCTATACCAATTCAGCTATAAGCAGCTCTCCCTTAGAACTGGGATCAAACAAAAACGGGAGTCGACGAGCCTTAATGAAAGTTCCAACTCTTGTCTCTATCGTGCACTCTTAGCGACTCTCGTGCACTTTCGTCGAATTCGAACCTGCGCAAATGTTCACGTCATAAGAGTTTTCGCTCGTTCTACAGGCCGGATGATGTCAGGGGCGGATCCAGGATTTTTTGATAAGGGGGAAGGGGGATCCTGGAGATGGTTTTGCTATGGATAAAAAGAGAAAGCAAAAACCCCTAAGGTCTGATAGAGGGGTCCGGATACCCCCCTACCCCCCGACCCCCCCCCCCCCCCCTGGATCCGCCACTGGCGTACTCTCAGCTCGTTTAACCGCGCGCTGATGATAGCATATAAATGAGAGTTGAAGAAATCTCTCGTCCAACACTCGTCCCTTGATCAACTGTTGTCGACTCTCATGCTCGTTTGATCCCGTCTTATGATGTCCTGTGCATAAAATCAATTCAATCACAGTTTTAGGTTATAAGGGAAATCCATAATTCCCTATTGGGGGGCTTAAACGCCCTCTGCAAAGCCCCTCCTCAGAGGATGGGTGCAACCATACATCATCCCATTGTCATCTATAGTGAGTGCCACGCCCAAGCCAATCGGTCCAAACGCCTTCGAGAATTCCACCTCGGTCACGCCTTGCCCCATGTCACGAACCTCCTGTAACACATTCTCCGCCACAGAGAACTCCTCGATAGGAACGGCTTGGAAAAAATCTGTAAAACCAGGCGACAGAAAAGTGGGAGACTCCATAGCTTCTTTGGGATTCATACCGCTGTCCAAGAGGCTTGTGACATATTGCGGAACCACGATGGGATACGATGAGCCAACAACAGACAGAGCCATGACAGGGCGACGACCCTGGGCTGACTCCTCAGGCTTGAACGCGATAGCAGGTTGAAGAGCCGCAGGCAGTCTCCCCCCAGGACTCGTCTGTTTGACGTAGGACTTAAATATGGCGCCGGAATGCGGTAAAGCGATTCCTTGGACGAAAAGCCCCGTCCCCCACATTTGACTGTTGATGGTATGAATCATGGAGCACACGTTGCCTTCCTTGTCAGCCGCGACTACAGCATCTGAACCATGTATAAAGTATTTCATGCTTTCCTTCCCCCCGAGCAGTTTCTTTATCACGGCGTTGACTTCTTTCATCTTTTCCGCAGAGCCGATCCTCTCCCAAATCGCTACGGCTGAATCCCTGGAGAGACGATTGGACAAATCAAGGTCTAAGTTCTCTTTCAAGATTGACAATCATTGGGAGCGCTGTGTAAGAAGAACGAGACAAAGAAACTAAAACGAGAGATTGACGCGAGCCAGAAAAACTCCGTTGCATTTGTGAGGTAATTGCTCCCAGGCCTCTGACCGATTCCCGCCAATTCCATCAGATGTAGCTTTTCCACCAGCTCAACTCCGCCCCAGTCGTTCCCGGACGCAAACACGTCATAGCCGTTGTATAACGTGTTGACGGGCTCCTCCCACTTTGTTTGGTAGCGGCGCATGTCATCTACAGTTATAAATCCTTTCTTTTCTTGAAGCAGTGACGTCATGTCATCGGCCCAGGTTCCATTGTAGAAGTACTCCGTCGCATTGACGGAGACGTTCCTTATGAATTCAGCTAACTCAGGTTGTTTGAACAGTTCGTTGAAGGCGTACGGTTTTCCAGTATCGGGGTTGGTAAAAATCTTTTCACCTAAATAAAGAGAATGGCATGGTTAACGGTGAGACTAAGCGTGACAAACGAGCGTCTATCTTTATCTCGTACAAGATTCCCGTAGGAGACCTGTGGGTACGAGATTCGCCTTCAATATAGAATAATTCCGCTATTATCGAACCTCTGGCTATCTCAACACACGAAACCTGTTTCCCTTGGCTGTTTTACAGAATTTACTACTCCCGCTTTCTCAAACAATATTATTTAGCGTCATAGGCACGCCACGCGTGCAAAAGGCTATTTAGATGCATTACTTGTTAACGGCGCTTGACAGTTTTCGTTTCGCTTGATCATGAGCGTTCGAGATAGTCTGGAACGACTGAATTAGAGTAATATCATTTGGTTCTGTTTGAGGGACTATTTGTGTGTTGTACACGTGCTAAATGAAGTTGTTTCAATCGACATAGGAATTATGTTTAAAGCCCTCAGGTTAGCTTGGATTCCGAGACTTCTTACTCAGGGGAAAAAGAAACTGGAAAACGGTTCCAGATTATTACTTAAGAAGACTAGGAGGTCTGAACTTTCTCTTAAGGTGTAACTATGATGTGAAATATCTACAAGGTTTGCCAGCGTTTTACAAAGACATTCTAGCACATTTCAAGGAATTGAAGACTCTTTATAGCTATGAACAACCACAAGATATAATTATATTTAATAACAAAGAAATACTTGTTGGGGGAAAGCCTGTGTTCATCAATGAATGGTTCAGGAGAGATATTCTGTCTATTCAAGATCTGCTAAACAAAGATGGGCAGCTAATGTCATACCAGGAATTCAAAAACAAATACTCCTGTAAAACGAATTTCCTTCGCTTCTATCAGGTCATAAGCGCTATTCCGAAACATTTATTGATTAAAGCTAAACACATAGAGCCAATAAAAAAGGAATCATACTTCGGGGACGATCATCTTTTCCAATTTGATGAATCAACACAACTACAATTAGAAAGAGCCAAAACGAGCGATTTCTATCGTCTTCTAAACTCCAAAACACACACGGTGAGCCAAACTGGTCCAATGAGATGGAATAACACTCTAAACGTGGATAGGGACGCTTGGAAGAAAATTTTCACTTCATTAAGAAATGTGTGTAAAGAAAGCAAATTAAAGGAATTCCAATTCAAAACTAATTCACAGAATAATAGTTACCAAAAAGGAACTCTATCGATACGGTATAAAAACGGATGATGAATGTCTGTATTGTGGTGAGCATGACTCCATTGATCATATGTTTAATGAGTGTCAATTTGTAAAAACCTTTGTAAACAAGGTTATCAACTGGTTTAATCTAACGAACAAATCTCAGTTTGCCCCGACCTCTGAAGAAAAAATATTTGGCATTATGTCTGGTCCATATGAAAAACGTTTATTAGAGAAATTCAACTACACAACACTTTTTATGAGATACTATATATATACTAGTAAGTTGCATAACAAAGCTATCCTCCTTCCCGTATTCGTCGAAAGAATTCTACTCAAATTTCAGCTTGAAAATGTTTAGACAGACAGAGATAGGAAAACGATGTCTCCTCCAAAAATACGTCTTTTTGTAAATATCCCCTACTTATGTGTTTAAATCGTACTCAATTATTGTTCGATTGTAAAGTAATGTAAAATACATATAAATAGAAAGTGGTGTAAAGTTGTTTTGTGCAGGAAAGTGACAGTTGACAAATAGAGAATTAAAGAAAATAAATAAATAAGATATAAGTAGTTTAAGTATCGTATTGCAAATAGTGTAAGTATCGTTTTGTTAGTAGTGTAAGTCTCAGTAATGTAAGTAAGCATCATATTGTAAGTATCGCATTGTAAGTAGTGTAAGTATTGTATTATAAGCATTGTATTGTAAGTAGTGTAGGTATAATTTTGTAAGTAGTGCAAGTATTAGTATTGTAAGTAGTGTAAGTATTAGTATTGTAAGTAGTGTTTTTTTGTGTTGCAATTAAAAAAAAAAAAAAAAAAAAAAAAAAAAAAAAAATTTGGTTCTGTTTGAGGGGACTATTTGTGTGTTGTACACGTGCTAAATGAAGTTGTTTCAATCGCAAAAGGAAAGGGATTTTTCCATAAGCAAGAAAACAACTGTAAAGAGAAACCCAGTTTGATTTTCACCAAATAATAGTTTGGGTTTGAAATGGTTCATTCAGTTTTATTCATAAAGCATCACAAAATACCTTGACTTGTTCGCAGCAGTGTTATGTTGTTGTAGTAGAGTTTGATGGCAGCTGCCATGCCAAGAGACATTTTAAATCCGTTTTCCGCGAAATACAAACGCAGGCTCAAACAAGGTTTTGAGAGGAAACTTGGCAAATTTGTCGGCTGCGTCAGCTACTCCAGCAATGAATCCTGGGACGAGAACGGAAGCGCCGTTATATCCGGTAGTGTGAACCTTGGGGATCTGGGACGGGTCTCCGTATAAAGGAGTATTCCAGCCTCCATTAATGCTGTACACCTTATTGGACGATTTCTCGTAGTAAACGATTTGCGCGACACCAGCATACGAAACGTAGGAGCCAGTTGCCAGCGTGACCTCTGGAGTAAAAATATAGCTGTTTTTTACTTCGATCGAATATTATTTTTTTCAAACTTGCAAAATAGCAAGGCAGAGTGGCCCATTCGATCGCATTCAGCTCTAAGGCTGGTATTCATAGGGGCCCTGCATCTAAAAAATACATTACATTAAAATTTAAGAAGATAAAAAAATACTACGCTAATTAGGCGCGGAAAAAGGAGTAAAAAATCCCCCCCCCCCCCCTCCCCCAGAAGGTTTTTTAAAATCCCCTTTATCGATACCTGTAAGAGCAGTCGCCCAAACAGGCGTCCATAGCATTCCCGCCCTTTCTGAGTGCGTCCATTCCAGAATGTACTGCTAACGGTTCAGTTGTTCCCGCCACTAGCCCTTTGCCGTCACTGACCGCCAGAGGCTTCGGCCGATCAATTCTGTTGAGCGTCATCCTCTCGAGTCGATCAAACTCTCCGTGCGGCCATGTTTCAGGAGACAAAGATATCTCGTCGCAATTTGCTGTGAGTGGTGCAATCATCAGCACTGTTGAGACTAACAGAGACAGAAGACGGTCAGACATTTTTCTTGGCAAAGAGAATAAAGCCAACTCGTGTGCTACTCTGTCTGATCTGTACAGCTGGACCAGAGCTAACCTTGCCAATGACCTACGCGCATGCAGCCCGGGGGGGGGGGGGGGGGTACTCCCTTTATCTAAGCTATATAGGTATGTGCGGCGCCAGAGCTAGAGGGCGGTTTTAGAGCCGTTTTGGCCTGAAAACTGGTGTAGATTTTGAACATTTTCGTCTCAAATTGGGTATGTTTTTACCTACTTGTCTGAAATATGGTATAGATTTTTGGCTTTAAAAGTCTGAAATAGGGAAAGAGTTTCAAGAAGCGCGAGAGAAAACCTCCGGAGACGCGCAGTAACGTAACCGAATTACGGATTCGATTGGATTCAATTTAGTAAAGTTCTCGTGTTTCTCCTCACGGACGTCACTGTCTTTGCTCAGCTGTGCATAGACAACCAGCTGAACCGGTATTAATCCATTAGGTCACGTTATTTGAAGTGCACGGATTCGATTACGTATAAATTCACGCAGTGTGTGTCATGAGATTCAGAAAGCTGTTAGAGCCTATCCTTTGCGACAAATAAGTGCGCGTTTGCGGAGCGCAGTGTTGGTCGAATTTTTTTTTTTTTTTGGATTTTCATGTCATTTTCAGACTACGGTTTCCTTGAAATCCATAGCGGTTACTTCAACTGTTTACTTTTGGAAATGTTCATCAACTTGTGCTTCTCACGTCACTTTGTCCTCGCCTGGAATAACATAAAGCGATTTTTAACCCACTCACAGGCTAGGCAACACTTCCATGAGTATCCTTTTACAGACATGTTGTCGCTAGCCCTTGTAGACCTTGTACGGTTTTCTTTCGTAGTTCCTAGTTAAAAATCATGCACACCCAACTTCAACTTCAGACCAAAAAATGTTATTACCACATTTCGACTATTTCCTCTATTTAAACTGTTTCCTGATTTTCGAGCAGACTACATAGACTTGAGTCACGTGTTTACATCACCCGCGTGACTGGGTGACTGGTCTGTATCTCATGCATGCCGCCGTCATTTGGGTCGTCACGCACTTCTCGAATAGCAGCTGTTTTACGGAGAAAAGTTGTCCCTTCCCGAGCGAGAGAACCTTTCACACATTTCTTAATAAATAGCAGAGTATCGTTAACATGAGAAATCGCAAAATTGGTTCGGGGGCGGGGGGGGGGGGGGGGGGGGGGTTGCACGCAATGGCTTTGAAGGTACTGTGATCCGATATAATAGATACCAATGCTTATTTTTGCCTCCCCTTCCAGTCCAGGACATATATACCCTGCGAGACAGAGATTAAAGTGCAACTAACCCCAACAAGTTTTTTTCGCTTAAATACATTTCCTTGCTACCCTGATCACGTCTGCGAAAAAAATTATCGCAATCGATAAAATCCCCGCGTTTCTACAGCCGTTTAAACTTGGAATTTTCTGTCCCACAGCCGTGCATTATTCGGGTCCTGGGTCGAGATCTTGTGACGTAACGGCGGGAACGTTCTGAATAGCGATAAGAGGCTTTTGTGAGGGATTTACATTGTGTAGAAACTTCTTCGGATGATTTATTTTTCTTTACGTCTTCATAACTATCGCAATTTTACACACAAAGAAATATGTCTTCCAGCGACGGAAATTCGGAGTCGAACTATGATTCCGAGATTCTGAGACATGTTTTATTCCGGAATACGACATGAAGGTGGAAGATGAGATCGAGTCGGCTGTTGTAGATCGCACAACAAGCAATGAAAGCCTCGATGAAATGGCATATATGTGTGCTGATGAACCCTTGGCGGACGAAGAATGGCTAAAAAAAGTACAACAAAGAAGTTAAAGAAAATGAAGATTTAGAACGAATGCTTCAAAAAAGATTGGACGGCACGGAACATGTGAGGTATTCTTGGTGAGTCGCAAGTTGCCAAGTATTGCGTGAATGTAAACAAACGCGATTGCTGTCATGTCGCTACGAAATGTATTATTCGCATTCTCAGTGAAAATTAAACCGAACAGAATAGTGTTATTTTCTTACCTTTATTGTAGGTGTTCATGTGGAAACTGCAAACATGATTCGCTTCAAAATCTTAGCGAATGCTACTGCTGTCGTACACCATATAACGGGTGTCTAGAAAGCTAAGACCTAAGACCTAAGACCTAAGACCTAAGACCTAAGACCTAAGACCCGGAAACCTAAGACCCGGAAACCTAAGACCCGGAAACCTAAGACCCGGAAACCTAAGACCCGGAAACCTAAGACCCCCGTATAAAATCGTATTCCATGAATTTACCGTCTTGAGGTAGTCAAGCTCTATCGTAATTTCTCAATGTTTACGATTTTAGCGAGATATAGGCATTTGAAGTTTCATTTTAGGGCCGTTTTGGCGGAAACACGACTACTTAAAAAACATGGAAAGCTAAGACCTGGAAACCTAAGACCTGGAAACCTAAGACCCGGAAAGCTAAGACCCCGTATAAAATCGTATTCCATCAATTTATCGCCTTGAGGTAGTAAAGCTTTATCGTAATTTCTCAACGTTTACGATTTTAGCGAGATATATAAAGTATCTGAAGATTAAATATGCCATCCAATAAAGCTTGTTTTGCTCTGTCCTATTTAAGTATTGGTCCATGCTTAAAGTTTGTATATCGAGAGTTTATAGAGAAGTGTATTTAATAGTTGCTTGAGACGCAGCCAAGAGATAGTCGATCGATTGAAAATTGGCTTGCTCCGCGCGCGGCCTGCTGCTCGGGCCTGGAAATTGAAGCAAAGCTGAAAGGAAACAAGCCACATCACTACAGTTTTGACATCCTCAAAACGTTTTTTCGTTGCTACTCCAAATAACCACCATAGTGAACTAAGTTAATTTTGAAGTAAGAACCGTCAAATAAATGACTTTTTCTTCCTCTGTAAGCGAAATGGAAGTGGTGTTCCGGCCCACGGTGGTCCGCATTAATGTTACGATGAGTATACGGTTTATCGCACCGCTTATTTCCCGGCCTCAGAAAAACTTTTGGAGTCCAAATCTTTTGTAATTTTTACTATTTTATCCTTCAAAAGAAATTCGTCTTTGACTTCATCAATATTCCCGAAATTGCTTCGCACGATGAAGAAATGTTAACGCCATTACAGATGCGCGATATCACGGATCGACGCTCGAGCTACTGTGGGTTGGTAACGTTACTGACAAATAGGGTCGTCTGACAAATAGGGTCGTCTGACATATAGGGTCGATTTCGTAATACCTGTATAATCCAAGTTTCTAATTACACGTAACTAGTCACGCTACAGATGTAGGTCGTTCCGT
Organism: Desmophyllum pertusum; assembly: GCA_029204205.1. Lineage (NCBI taxonomy): Eukaryota > Metazoa > Cnidaria > Anthozoa > Scleractinia > Caryophylliidae > Desmophyllum > Desmophyllum pertusum. The sequence goes on along the minus strand of MU827791.1, from coordinate 728,631 downwards.
TTTGGCAAATTAAGTTATAAATTCTTATTTCAATGAGGTTGCCTTTTAGTTTTTAATTTTTTATTTTCAGAATGTTGGACGCTATAAATAGTGCCAAATACCACGCATCTTTAATGTTATTATTCTCCAGGGTACAGTTTTATTCATTGTCATCTGGAAAGGAATAAAAAAATTCGAAGCTGTGATTGTGTGATGTCTGTGATCTGTAGGCCGTTTATACTCCACGGATGTAGTAGTCTGTTTGCTTTTGGTGAATTTATTAATGCTTCATTTGGAATGAAAACTAAAGACACATGGCTCCATATCTTTATTTTTTTGCCGTTTAACCCCGGCCGTTGAACGTGTTTGCCGTTGAATGTGTTGCTGAATCTTCGTCAGTTCTCAGCGTATCACTGGATCCAGTATCACCGCTCCCGTCTTTGTGACGCTGCCTTTACATCCAAGATTGATGTTGTACAATAGCCTAATCATCCCCTTATTTAATTTGACTACAAGCTACTACGGAGACATATCGTATTGGGCGATAATAATAAATGAGACCTGTATGAATCGGCTACAGTTCGGCTTACTATATTAAAGTGAGCAGCACTTGTACGAGCTTAATTTTGTAAAACATGATTTATTTTCTCCTCGAGTTTCGTCCGACTATCCCCGACTCCGTCAGGGAGTTTTACAATTAATATTTACAACCTTGTCTTTATAAACAGCGTAAACTACAGAAATGTTGACGGAATTATCACGAGGAGACAAGCTAAATGTTTTGGCAAGGCGTGATAATGCGTGACATATTTATTTTGGGGGACCACAGATTGAAATACTATAGCAAGCGCTTGACCCATAGCACGAAACAAAATAAGTTTCCCCATTCTATCATTCGCTCTCTACGTGGTGTATACAAGGGCTTGCTCATAACACGAGACAAATTTGCAGTTGTTTACTAAAATCACATATTTGGCGCTTATGTAAAAAAGTTTACCCTTTCCGTCATAAGCCTTTCACATGGTGTACATAACAAGCGCTTACCCATAACACGAGACAAATTTACAGTTTTTTAAGAAAATCACATATTTGGCGCTTATGTAAAAAAGTTTACCCTTTCCGTCAAAAGCCCTTCACATGGTGTACATAGCAAGCGCTTACCCATAACACGAGACAAATTTGCAGTTTTTTGCTAACATCACATATTTGGCGCTAATGTAAAAAAGTTTACCCTTTCCGTCAAAAGCCCTTCACATGGTGTACATAGCAAGCGCTTACCCATAACACGAGACAAATTTGCAGTTTTTTGCTAAAATCACATATTTGGCGCTTATGTAAAAAAGTTTACCCTTTCCGTCAAAAGCCCTTCACATGGTGTACATAGCAAGCGCTTACCCATAACACGAGACAAATTTACAGTTTTTTGAAAATCACATATATATTTCACGCTTATGTAAAAAAGTTTACCCTTTCCTTCATAAGCCCTTCACATGGTGTACATAGCAAGCGCTTACCCATAACACGAGACAAATTTGCAGTTTTTTTGCTAAAATCACATATTTGGCGCTTATGTAAAAAAGTTTACCCTTTCCTTCATAAGCCCTTCACATGGTGTACATAACAAGCGCTTACCCATAACACGAGACAAAGTTGCAGTTGTTTACTAAAATCACATATTGGCGCTTATCAAAGTAACCCCTGTCTAGAAGGGGATTTGTATAACACATGACTAAAAAAAGAATCAGCAACTTAGGCTACGTAGACTTATTAAGAAATTTAAGGATAGGACAAACAGAGCTTGCGCGAATCCTATACCTATATATTGGCTAAAAACAAAACAAAATGGCGGAAAAGTCGGTGGCGGTATACATCATGAACTTGACAGTACTACGGTGGTCTACCCAACTAATTTAAGCACCATTGGAGAGATAGTCTCAAACTGATACTCTTGAGAACTTTGATTGACATTTTGTTTCCATAGTAACTAAGTTTTGGGCTCCCGAGGAGTCGTTCCCAAGGCGTTTTCCCTTCTAAATTGGCGGGGCCGCCAAATTTAGAAGGGAAAAGCCCTGGGAACGAGGTTGCTGCAAATATAGGCTGTTCACAGGGCGCTAACAGCGAGCGCAAGCGAGAGCGGGGACGCAAAGGGGTGGGAGGCGGGGCGGACGAATTTTGCTCCGAATATTTCTCCTTCTCTGCCCCTGCCCCCTGCCCCCTCCCCACGCCCTACCCCCACGTTGTAGTCGCTCGCGACTACAACTATGAACAGCTAGAGAAGCTATGAACAGTCTACCGTAGACAGGAACATTTTTGCGCGGTATAAACAACGAATTTGGAACGTAATGGCAAATTTCTAAGATGTTTTTGCCTGGTGAGCTGAACCGAATGCGTTAAAGAACGGTAACACACTGAGTCATTTTAATCTGAAAGAAATACAACACTTCTATTGAAAAGTCGCGTCGTACACTGGCCCCAGTCTTCGCTAAAACTCCACTCGGCAACGGGGAAGTTCCTATGTAGTTACTATCCAGTTTTTGGTACAATCCAAGGGAATCCCCGTTTTCGTGTAGAACGGGAGCCTCAAACAAGGGGAATGCCCATGTCATTGCTCTCTTCAGCTTGTCGTGAGTCATGGAGCGGCGTGTGGCTGCCTGTTTGCACTCGTCTGGTATCTTCAGTTTTCTCAGGATCGGCGGTAAATTTTAAGTCAAGGAAACTGGAAACATAAATAAGAATTGTTAGTGAGTTGTCGTTCCAAAAATGAATGTATGTAGTCTTTCTAATTTTAACTTTCTAGGATTTAAAATTGTCCGCAAAATCGGACGATTTTTCAGTCTCGGTTAACACAAATGTCTTATACCAATTTAATACTATGCTATTGCTGAGGTTCAGGCTAACTTTTCTGGCTGTTTGTAACCGTTTTTCATCTAGTGAGTGAGTGCTTAAAGACCAGGTTTAAACATATAACTTCCTCCTTCCTACTCTTAGAGGACAGTTTTAACATGAGAAAAAGATTATTCAGTCAGTGGACACATGCTACTCGGAAAAAGCATTCCGAGTTCCGCCTAACAGGAGTCGAACCTATGACCTTCCACACTCCAGTCGGACGTTCTAAAACTAAGGCCATATAACTAGATTCAAATGTGACAAACTCTTTCGCATACTGCTAGGATTCGCTTTATCGATATGTGGAAGAAATGGTCAGGTAAATCAGGTTAAGCTTGTCAGGACACAAGCAGTGAGTTTTAAACGTTTATAAAAAGCTGCGCGCGCTGTGATTGGTTAAAATACCATGTTTTATCAGCGTTTAGAAAATAGCTGTCATAATTTTTATAATGTCATCATAATACAATGGCTTGGCTTCTTATTTGTTAAACATACCGTATTTTATAGAGAACAGTTTCTCAACATATTACCTTCCTGTCATAACCGACTCGCTTGTTTTCAAAGCATAGCTGACTGGAGTACACTGATTTTCCAGACTCGAGTGTTAGGACGCCAACATCTGCGTGATGGAATATTAAAAATCATTAATATTTCGTTCTTTCATATGCATTGTATACTTAGAATGGACATCAATATTACTGCTAACCAAAAACGCTCTGCTTACTTCCATCACTGTCTTGAAACGTGTAACAGTCAACCGAGCCTCCCTTGTGTCCGAGTGAGCCACTGGTGACTAACGTTGTCGACAATCCCTCAAAAAAATTCCGGCATTATTATCTCCTGGAGTTGGTCACTGCGACATCCTCCTGGGGACAGTTCGTAAAGCTTGCCCTGTCGAAAGCAATTCGTGAATAGGCTATATGGAATCCTATCTACTTTATTCTCACTTATTTTCGCAAGGTATTTCCTATACCTTCCATAGAAATTATGAAAAATGTACCCTTTCACATACCTACAGTAGAGCACTGCATCCTTTTCTATACCTTGTAATGAACTTAATGAACAATATATATCACAGAAATCATCAAGCATTACCAGTAGAGATGTTAGTAAAAAACGCGAAATAATGACATTTTTCGTGAAAATTTTAAAGCCTTTTTCTGAAAATCGCGAAAATAAAGCCTCACGAAATACGGATCTGTCGATTTCGCGAAATTAAACTACGCGCGAAAATTAGAGAGAATAAGGTAGCCCATTCCTCGTACTAAATCAAAGTGGCGCTTTGGGTGACTCGCGGAACATATGTTATTATCTTCATATATTGGCTACACTTATGTCTTCTTTCTATTTTCGGCCGCGGTTTTTTTTTTTTTTAACTTTTCGAAAAATTAAATACGAGAAAAATTCATCCTCAGAACGAAAAGCTAGATGTTGCCATTGTGTGGATTTTAAATTCAACGGCTGTGATAAATATCTTGATCCGCCGTTCATTTTACGTTTTCCGTACACCACTTTTTCGAAACCTTTTGTCAAGCTTTTGAAAATAAAGGCAATAGATTATTTCATGCTTAAACTCGAAATGTAGAGTAAATTTTTGAAAATGTGCCATCATAGGACTATTGGAGTGTATCGAACGCGGTTTTTAGGAGAAACCAGAAATATTGCTGTCTTATATATGGCGTGAAATCAGACGCGATGTATAATACGTTAGCGTGTTGGACTCCACAGCCGTGACCGAGCGGTCCGGGTTCGAGCGCTGGCCGGGACCGTTGTGATGTGTTCATGGGCAAGACTCTTCAATCTCATTGTGCCTTTCTCCACCCAGGAACTGATAATTAAATGGCTACCGAGGAATTGTCGGGGCAACCTGACAAAAATGCTGGGGGGAGTCGCTTCATGCTATGCAAATCGGATGAGTTTGGCGCCAGCCTGACAAACCCTTCTATAACCTAGCCTTTTTTTAATTAACAATAACAAGGTGTTCTTACCTCTATAAAGTCTAATTAACAAAATTTTGTCACCTTCCTCTTCCTGCATACGGCGAAGATTCAAGTCTAAATTGAACGAGATTTCAATTGTTTCAGACTGTCCTGTTGAAATGTCCACCTCGGCCTATAAATGATGATAACAAGGCTTAATGAGATCCTGCATGTTGATAACAAAGCCTCCCAATAAAAAACAGATTTACCAGCTTCTAAATATATCATATGCATCTGCAGCCAAGATAGGACATCATGATTAAATGATAAGGTAAGGTAAGGTAGAAGAGAATATAGCTAAATACAGACACTTTTAACGAAATTTCGGCTGGCCAAGTACCAGCCTTCATTAGGTTTTTTTTTTTTAATTGAGATCACAATAAAAAAAAGTATATGCATCTGCCTGTATAAAGCTTTAGGTGTGAATGCATCGATTAAAACTCACCATAAACAGCTTTTCCCGATAGCTTTCTCCGAAAAAACCTTCAAGAAATATTCAACCACGTGTCAAGATTTACAAGAGAAAGATCAATCAATCAATAAATTCAATAAAGCCAGTGTCTTCTTACCAGAACATGTTAGACTGGATCGCTTCGTTGGTTTGGCGTTTAAAACAACCAATAAAGCAGTACAACAACAATGAAAAGTGTCTTCATCTTCAAAATGACGCGGTTTTTCTTCAACTGTAGCGTGGATTCTCTCTTCGCGCCTTTTTTAAATATTATTTCAATGATTTATACAGCTGCTGCGTAAAAATTCAACAATTGATAAAGAACTAATGTGGCTTAAAGCAATTTAAGTTACTCCCAGATAAAGTAACAGTTTTAATTGAAGTTAAACCGGATAATAAAAATTACGACTAAGAAGCTTGAGTCCTTGGAAACCTCACGAGATTGTCCTTTCACTGACATGTGCCGTCCCTGTTTTCCTTTTCCAAATTCTAGCTAACAGTCTACAAGTTAGCGACTAACTTAATCGAAACATGCATTTTTTTTTTTTTCCGGGTTCTATTATCATTACGCTGAGGCTTGAGAATTAAGTATATTTTCGAATTTTCTTGGTAATATATTGGCAGCAAGAAAATCGAAGAAAAATAAACGAACTTACAGCCATTAGTATAGTCCCTCAGTCTATTAAAAATCGCACAAAAACGGACAGATCGAAATACAACATATTTTGTGTCAACTAACAAATAAGGCAAATGAGTATATATACCAAACCAGTGAATAGTGCTTTTCGCGCGTTCTTATTGGCTAGCTCGGAGCCAGTGCCTTTGCTTTGCGAATTTTCTCGAAAATTTATGATTTGAAAATAAGCCCCCCCCCCCCCCCCCCCTCTCTATTAATCCCCTCTTGAGGCCTAAAATTAAATAAACCCCCCCAGCCATTGAATAAAAAAGACAAAGCCACAGTAATCGCACACAACTATTCGACATTTTTTTTTTAACCGTTTAATTTAATACTGGTCACTTCAAACAATACACAAAGTAAAAATAATAGCTTCAATGAGCATTTTTCCTTTGTGTTAAAGAATATATACTTGAAACTGATCGAAGCAAAGAAATTTGTCATTTTAAAACAGAATTTTGCTAAACAGCTAAGCAAGGCCAGGGTAGCTTAACTAAAACAATTTCCTTTCATTAACATGATGTTGAAAGATTAATTGTATGATTCCTTGGTGATAAAACGCACGTAGCTCTTCTTTTTATGGCCCCGCACTGATGGGAAAGGACAGATCAGAACTGATACAAAATGCGTGTGTTATTTCAACTGTACCATGCAGTTTTATTGCGACATGTGATCTTTGAAATTTTGCAAAACTCTTGTTGTAACATGGAATTACACTATAATTCACCACTAAATTTTCTACCGTTTTGATTGGCTTAAATCGATAACGTGACTCAGCATATTTTGCATCCCTTATATTTATGATGGAAAAATACATAAAAGTATAATTTATGATAATTATAATATCGAAAATCCCGTGTATACGGGAGTGTGTATACGGGCATCAACCTCGTCCCCAGGGCGCTTTTTTCGCTAGCGACGCAAGCACAAGCACAAGCAACATACGCAGACGCAGTAACGCGTTGATCATCAGTACCTTTTGTTTACGACAAATCAACACGTTACTACGTCTGCGTATGTAGCTTGCGCTTGTGCTTGCGTCGCTATTGAAAACTATCGAAATCCGTGTCAAATAAAGTTAGAGATGATCAGTTTAGCCGGCTCTCAAGTCGCATTCTTAACTGATCCATGTCCCTTCAACCCAAAGAAAGATCATTAGTAGATATTAGTATGATCTGGTTGCAGGCCATGAGCACATATATTGAGGAAAACTAATAAGTAGGGATATATGGACTTTAATTTCCCGCCCATGAAAATAGAAAAGAAAATGACTTCATACTGTCAAACCAATGTTTTCCTGTCCACTTTATAAAATATGCCACACGTTTTAAGTAGGAAAAATCACACGCTGCTCAGTACAAAAAGTAATGATGATGATAAGTATGCTTCTGTGTATGTTTTTTTTTTTTAATTAGTTTGCCATCGCGTTAGAAAAACTGTCAGCAACGTAGGCTAACATTATAGATCAAGGAGACTGGACATGTATTGACCTTGACAAAACAGACCTTACAAGACTGACCAACACAACTTTCATGCAACAGTCCATGCAGGTCTGTTGTCTCATTTAACAAGTAAAGACTCTTACGCCAAGTCGTTTAATGATATTTTAATCCTGAATGAACTACATCGTACGTCAGGTCATACGTCACATCTATAAACTAACACTTCTACAGGAAAGTCGTCACTTTCCCTTCCCCGAGTTCATCGGAACAATCCAAGAGAATCCCGTTTTCCGCCAGTGCATGGCGGAACCTCAATCAAACAACGAGGGGAATGCCCATGTCATTGCTCCCGTCCTCAGGTTTGTCAGTATAGCGGTGAGTAACTGCCTGTTTGCACTCGTCCGGTATCTTCAG
>MU827791.1:693015-710654 GCA_029204205.1 Desmophyllum pertusum | reverse complement strand
AAATATATTTCCTTGCGGACAAAGTGTTGTTGGTCTTAGTTTGAAGCCTCGCCTTTTATGTTTCGAGGGAAATAAGTATTCGTAAACAGTTCCTGTCAGAACTTTGCATATTGCACGCAATTTACTAAAAAAGTATAAAACCCGGTGAAATACTTTCGACGATAACGGCATGGACAGTGGCATAATATAAAGTGTTTTATGTTTGCGTTTTGCAGTAGAAATGCAGGGCTATTGTGAAAAAAACTACGCGCGTTTTTCCCCTGGCGCTTGGGGCGCCGGTTGCATGTGCTTCGGGTTTCTGATTGGTTCATCGCATTCTTTGAGTTGTCTGTGATTGGGCAGTTTGGTTTAGGTTTTACGACAGTCAATACAACACGATTTCTTAGTATTCAGATTGGCAAGTGATGTGCTTTATTTATTTATTTATTTATTCAAGATTTGATTTACAAAAAATACTATTATTTCTACTGAGCAAACCACACTGCATGTGTTTCGTTTTTCAAAGCTGTTTTATAGCATTGCCCTAAAAAAGTATAGTTATTAAGACTATTTACAAGTACTGAATGCTAGAAGTCCACAGTCCCTTTACTGCTACCAAGGTACGAGCAGGCTCTTTCATTTGCCTATGTTTTTCTATGGTGCGAAAAAGAAAGCAAAAAGTGGGAAAAATTATTCAAACCGAAATCCTTTTCTCGTTTTATAGGAGCTATGTCCACGATATTTTTAAATCGATTTTGTGATGCCACAAAATTACCTTCAAATTAAAGGAAACCAAAGAGGTAATAAGAAACCAACCAGGAACAAGGATGGTTAAGGATGGAGAAGATTAAGACGGATTGCCAAACGATAAACTGCCTAGATTTTTCAAGATAACAAAACCGTGACGTACTATTTACGTTTTGTTTTCCTTTCAGATGAAATCATTCTGCCTGGCAATTTAATTACCACGACGGTAGCAATTTTACACTTTATAAATTAAATTTCTACAGGCACCACAATAGACCTTTCTCCAAAAATGGCCGCCGCAAACTCAAAAATGATTAAAATTAAACTGAACGGAAAATCAATACCAGCACCTGAAAAGGACCAGCTCTTGTTTGGTAAATCGCTACAAAGTTTCGTTAGGTTAGGTTCTACCTGAGAAAACGGAAGTTGAAAACTTCGTTGTATGACTGGGGCGCATACAAACGTCTCTAAATTTTCCAGTTTTTCAACTTCCGTTTTCTCGACTCAGGTAGAACCTAACCTAAACGAAACTTCGTATGATTACCAAACAAGAGGTGGTTTTTCAGATGCTGGGTATTGATTTTCCGCTCAGCTTAATATGAATTTGCGGCGACCATTTTGGAGAAGGGTCTATTGGACAAACCGAGGGCTAAGAATTCAATCTAATAATTTAAGATGGATATAGCTGACAAAATCTTAAGCAAAACGATAGGAAACCTCTCGACAACTCTCGAGAAAAATGTGAGCAGGTTCAAATTCGGTGAGAAACGCATGGGAGTCGTTGAGAACACATGAGAGTTTGAGGCCAAACGAGAGCGAGAATTTGAACTCTTGTCAACTCTCATCCTCGTTTGCAGCCTCGTTCCCAGGGTCTCTCATCTTCCCGCCAAAATCGCTTTTGGCGGGAAGAAGAGAGACCCTGGGAACGAGGTTGCCTCGTTTGGTTCTATCTGTCTAATAGTATACGTCATTCAACACCATGATGACTAGTAATCAGCCTCTAATCGATCTGCTGTACATTCATTAGAAATTGTATTTAAATTCAATTTATTCTTTTTCTGTAGTTATTCCCACTTGTTTCCAGTTTCACTGCACGTCTTCTTGTGGCCGCGAGGAAACTTTGTGCCGAGAAAAGACGTTCATCCGATGGTACCCAGTCCATCGACAGCTTGCTGTTATCTGTTGCCTGTCGGAAAAGGGGAATATTTGAAAAAGGTAAAGGAAACCAAGTCGATAATTGACCAAGTGTGTCTTGTCCGCCGACGCAGCATAAAAGTTTCTTAAGAAACAAATCATTTTTTGTGCTTTTTACGACAACTGCAGGCTTGGTCGAAGACCGGCGCGTCAGTCGAGATCGACGAAAAATGGTACACTTGAAATGAGAAGCGAGAAATGTGAGATTATGAGATACAACATTCAAAATGCGAGATGTGACAATGTGACATTTGAAAATACGAAATGAGACCATGTGAAATAAAAAATAAAAAATTCGAAATTCGAAATACAAAATGCTAGATGTGAAAAACAAAATACGAAATGTGAACATGTGAAATACAAATGCGAAATGTGAAAATACAAAATGCAAATGGGAGATGTGAGATGTGAGATACAAAATGTGAAATACGAAATGTGAGATGTTAAGTGCAAAATGCGAAATGTGAAAAACTCTTACCCGTGTTCCATTGATTTGAATGTCTGTAAATAATTGAACACTACTGGATAATCTGTTGAACGCGAAGTAAAAGAAATACATCAGACCAGATTTAAACTTGCAAGTAAATCAACAGAGAGTAGTTTTTCTGTTACCTTCCAAAGGCGTTGAACAAACTAACGATTTCTGTTCTTTTTGAGGTGAAACTGACTTGCTCTTGTTGAACTTTCCATCGTCAAATTTCGTGAGCCGAGAAGAGGATTTTTTAAGGGCGGTACCCAGGCCTTGAAACCTGTGTAAAACAACAGAAATACTGTTACGTTCCGAAAGTAATGCCCCCCTCCCCCGTGAAAGTAGCGACCCCCTTGACGTAGCGCCCCCCCCCCGAAAGTAGCTATAGGAAAAGGCTGCTAAATTCCGTAAGTAACAAGTGAGTAGCGTTTCTGATTGGCTGTTGCTTGGTCTTGAATTTTCGCGTGCAAGTATCAACCAATCAGAGACACTACACGGATCTCCTGTGAAGCTACGTCATTCAGTATGGAATTTTTTAGAGTCAAATCTCAGACGGTCTCCTCCCGAGCGGGGAAATAATTGAACTCGTGAAGAGAGATGTCTGTTTACTCAGGTTTGTAGAAAACTTACTAGAATAAACTAGTTAGTATTAGTAAAATAATTATAGGAAAGTAAGTGGGAAAAGATAGCAAACCTGCAGCTTGGCCCCACAACCGACACTTTTCATCAGCCAACACAGTCCATGATACGAGAAACATTCCTAAAGTGAAGCTTGAAACTCTTCCTGTAAAAACAAACCAGAAACGAGAAAATAATTATTGTGGGATTTGATTATATGGCCCCCCCACCCCTAATGCCGTGCACTCCAGATCAGGAGCAAACTAACTAAAATTAAACATCCCACTTGTTAAATATTAGATCGTTTATTTGTATTGACATGTAGCTGCTGAGGTATGCAGGCTAGTGGAAGTTTTAATTTTTCCATACAAGCCTCTTTTTATTTTGCATCTCACTGTTTCCTTCAGTAGTAAGAGATGTTTTAATCAGCAAGCTCACATTACTAGATGTAGATGTTATGTACCTTGAGAATCTTGGTGCAGTTGGCTGGGATCTCTAAACATTATGGCTTTTTCATCAACGTGCTAGGACAGGTTCTGTGGAATGCAAGAAGAAGAGCAGAGTGAATATAGCAAGATTGAAATGACAAGTCCCCTTACTGATTGTCACTGCATTACTTTCAATGCAAGTTATGAAGAATTTGGGAGTGCATCAAGATCATGAAATTATTATCTTTGTTGATCAATTTTCTTTATTAATCATCACCAGCTGTCCTGCAGAAAATGTACAGAGAAAGTAGTTACTTTGGGGAAGGTACAGATTGGATTGGATTGACAGGTCCAGGTTTGAGTGCTGGTCAGGGTCATTGTGTTGTGTTCTTGAGCATGATATTTTACTCTCAGTACCTCTCTCCACCCAGGAGTATAAATGGGTGCTGGTGAATTGTTAGGGTTAGTCTGTCCACAGCCTTTTTCTTTTTTTTCATGTGAGCTCCCTGCAACACTTATTTCACTCGTGCCCTGCTCTGGACGATCTTACAGTAAGAGAAAATAGAAGGTCTGTGCTCAAGTAGACTATGTTAGGATAGGCTGCAAAATGCTGGCGGGTAACATGCGATGGACTAGCATCCCATCTAGGGGGAGTAACAATACTCCTAGTCGCTTCATGCTACAGAAGGCAGAGTTAAGCGCTGGCACCGATCAGCCATCTGGTACTTCAGATCACAAAAACTTTATTCTTACTTTGACTTAGCTAGTAGAGCTTGGAACAATTTCCTTTACTTGCACATCATCTTCAAAATCTCCAGTGTAGAACTGCTCTTGTTCCCAGAATTGGTGCCGCCTTGGTTATGGCTCTCAGAAACAACAGTGTAGGCAAAGTACAAGATTCTTCAGCCATGTTGGACGCTGTTGTCGTTTAAGGACAATTAAAAATGGGTTATATGAAGCCTACATTTTTTAGATTTTAGTTCTCCCCTTATTAATTAAATATTCTATATTATTATTAGTTTTGTATGTTCTGTTGTCGAGCACTTTTATCATGAGCCCATTGGCAACCACTCCATGTGTAACGACCTTAAAATAAATTATTACTATTACTATTACAGTATTACTACAATATATATATAACATGTACACAAGACTGCAGCATTACTCAGTAGATACTACAATTCATTGTGAACAGATCACTATATACCTTCACCACCTGTGGTTTCCGGATCAAACCTTTCTCTGAAACTCGTCAAAGTTTATACCCCATCTTGGTTTTCATCAAGCCATTACCTACATGTAACAAACAGTTCTTATAGTTAGTACATTCCAATTAAACAGCATGACTTAGTGGAGGGATGGCAGTACACCAGGGTGTAAGTAAAATGAAATCCATCATTATCATCATCATGTCGAGGTGACCTGACAAAAGCCTTGGGCACCATAACATATTAATACCTAACCAGGCTCTCTCCAGAGGAAACAATATTTATCCTTAGGGCTCTGGTAGGTAAAAAAAATATGTCAATGAAGGTCAGCCGCAGTCTTCTGCGTGAGGCAGTACCTCAAGTTGGCTCCCATAGAACTGGGGGACTTGTTGCGAGCTCTGGGTGAATTTGGAATGTCAGGCCATAATTCTTACCTTTAAAAAGATACAGTGCGGACAGATGGATGTTGATGCTGGCATGCAGTCCTGACATCATCCGATAGAACACTCGCTTCTCAAGGCACATTTCTACAAAATTAATACAAAGAGACTCCATTTAAGAAGCCAGATGTTAGTGGCCTGTTGATGGCCAGATTAATGAGGTTCCATGATTCTGTACAATGTAAATCATGACTTACTATCAACATTTTTTGACGTTACAACTCCATAGTTCTTGCCATCATATGCAGGTCTGAAAGATAAAAATTGCTATGAGAATGATGGTCATACTGTACAAGTACATGTAACACTGAGATTGACTTTTAATACTCATCAGCAGTGGAGGAGGGTGGGGGGCATTTAAGGGGGCGTATTTATTAAGGGGTCGGGAACCCGGTAGTGAAGGGGTGGGAAGTCTGAAGGAGGCAGGAAAGGGAAGCCCAAGGTGGCCGGAACCGGGGAACCAGTTGAAATATTTTTTTTTTTGCAAAATTGCATAATATTTCACAATAGAATAAGTACAAAAAAGGGAGCCACTAAAGAAGGACAAAGAAGGGGCAGGAAGTGGAAGTAAAATGCTGTACGGGAAGCAGGAAGTTCTGAGCCCAAGTATGGGATAACATACTTGAAGCAATTCTCCTTGTAAATATTATTCCAAATTCTCTGAGCAGAGAAGCCTTCATATCCTGTGAATTTCTCAGGGTTCCGCAGTAGGTCTACATATTCCATTCCTGACGACAACTCATCTGCAAGTTTAAACAGAATGAAGTAAATGCAGTGAAGATGTAGTTCTCAGAATTTGGTAGCTTACTTCAAGTTGACAACATATTATGCGAGTCATCTCCGTCTAAATGAATACTTGAAGATCATAATCATCATAGATCTGGGGTTTTTTACGAGCCAGTGTCACATAGGGCACAAACAAAAGTTCACCAATCTGGCTGCACCTGACTAGCGTTGCCACCTCATTCCAACTATTCCAACCAAATTATAGCTGACTCACGATAACTTGAACCTTCAAGGGAAATAATTGAAATAATGTTCGAGCTATCAGGAGCTCGAGTTATCGAGGGTAAAAGTAGTAAGAAAATGACCTGAAGGGAAAACAAATTTACTTTGAGTTAGCGGGAGGTTCTGACAAGTTATTGCCATTCTCTACCACTGACATGTCCTTAGGTCTGCCTCTGTCTGCTTGAAGATACTTTGTTAGCGGGAGGTTCTGACAAGTTATTGCCATTCTCTACCACATGTCCTTAGGTCTGCCTCTGTCTGCTTGAAGATACTTTGTTAGCGGGAGGTTCTGACAAGTTATTGCCATTCTCTACCACATGTCCTTAGGTCTGCCTCTGTCTGCTTGAAGATACTTTGTGTAATAATTTATTATACATGTACAAGAGAAATTACTCACCATCCAACTCACAGAAGTTATCTTCAGCGTCATCGTGAGCATGCCATGCTTCAAATGATTGTTTATCTTCATCACTACATAAAACCATATAGAAATCAGTTTTGTCATAATTAAAAAAAGACACTTTTAGACTGAACACTGGTGTCCACTCGCGGGAGGTTTGACTGTATTTAATTTAATGCTGCACGAGTCAGTGACTTACATGTAACAACTACTGTACATTGTAATGTAAACCTTTGCAACAAACACTGGAGGCTAGTAAGCAAGAAAAGTCTTGGCAGCAAAGCGGACACCCTCGGGATGTAGTTTGGAGTCCGTAATAGCGAGAGTCGATAATAGCGGGAGTCATTTTCAGTCAAACCTCTATAGCTTTCGCCGGGGGGCTGGATTTTGTTCGTAATAGCGGGTGTCCCTTATAACGGGGTGTCCGCAAGACGGGGTGTCCGCAAGGCGAGAGTTGACTGTATACATTTCAGAATTTGAATAGGATGATGCATGTAAATTATTTTGTTTTTGATTGACGTTGCTCTGAGCATAGTTTTATACACTAGTTATTAGTAGTAAAGATTATGAAATTTTGATTTACCTTATAGTATTATCAATTTCGCCCAGGACAGGTCAATATCTGGTGACTCACATGTTTCTCGGACTTTCTTGCCCTGTTGGAATTTAAGCCATACATGAAACACATCTAAAATATTGGTTACATGGATTTGACATTTCGCAATTTAAGGAATTACAATGTAGACCACTATTTTTATTTTATATTTTATTTATTATTATTATTTTTTTTGATTTTTTTTTTTTGGGGGGGGGGGGGATTCAACCTCCACAAGGCTATAAATTAAACTAGCTTTAATAATTTAACAAGAACAGTGCAGCCTTCCCTTATTCTGACAGCTTCTTAGACTTATTCCACATTTTAATGAGGTGCTTAATCAAAGAAAAATGGCATTTAATAAATTACATGCATATTTAATGCAATAAATGTCATTTAAAATAAATTCATTGGAATGTTCAAAAGCCATTATTTTTACCATTACTTAAATGATAGCAGCTACAGTATGTATGTATGTACATGTACAGTGTTGCAAGGCATCTGTCGCTACTGCTTTATATATACGGTTACCATAGCTCTCAGTTATTAATCAATTACAATTCAATAGTAGTATTAAATGGTTTATGGTCCAGTAAAATGTCATGTGAACAGGGAAAACATATTTTATTGGTCAAGAGTACCGTAATGTTTTAAATATTTCAAATAATGTTTATTACATTCTGGATTCAAAAATTTAAGTTAGTTAGTTATTAGTTTAGTTACTGTACCTCACTGTTTGATTGTGTTTTATGCATGCCGCCCTTACGGTTAGCACTCCTATTAGCTTGCCGTCTCCCCTGTTGCAAGTTAGATTACACGTTTATAATATTTAATGCCAGCAGAAAGTCAGACTAGAACTACAAAAGACCCAAAGGTATTATGTGTGTGTAAATACAGCAAAGTTGGGTATAATGCAAAATTCATGCATGACCTTCTATTTAACAATTAGATTATGAGCTCGAGATTTCTATGATGTGATAGTTGATGAGGCCGTAGGCCGAATCAACTATCGCATCATAGAAATTGAGAGCGAATAATCTAATTGTTTTAGTAAAAATTATAACAATTGTCTAGTAATAACTCTAAATCTTCCCCCGAAACTTCAGAGAAACCGCAGTTTGGTAGACGACCTCCAGCCACTGCACACTAATGGCTGATAGTATACGAGTAGCTCAGCCAATCAGATTGTCTCATTTGCATTAGTGTACTAGTAGATTTTTACTAATGTTATATATATAATTTTGGTAACATATTTATTTAAATTATCAGGATGTACATCATTGTGTACAATGTACATAATTATGTACATGGTCATGCAGATATTGACAAATCCTACAGAATGTTTTTTGATTGACATCTGTCAGAATCTGTCAGCATTTTGTTCGACAATAAATTTGGTACATTACAGCGACATGTATAGTGACAGGTCCTGTGATAGTTCATTTAAGTTTTACAATAGTCATTGGAAAATCACGACGACTGGTAAACACAAGTTGGTTACAGTACATACCTCAGCTTTTATGCCTTCTGGAAGTTCTTCCTGATTAGTAAAATAAAACAAAGATACAAAATCATCAAAGCTTACGTTTTTATTATCTTTTTCTTGCATTTTATCGCATGCAAAAATTCAGCAAGGACTGTCATCCAAAATGTAATTATGTATATGTACATGTACAGGGCAAGCCCTGTTTTTGGTTTATTATACCCAATGTTTGCTAGATGTACATGTATGTGAGAAAGTCCTATGGCTTTATTGGTGAAATGTCCCATTTGCTCATTATTACATGTATATTGAATGGGGGTGGTCAGTTATTACATGTATCTGCATTTTTCATAATGACGGTATCATTGTAGTGTAACAAATTTTATTTGTGTAATTTACAAGCCTCAGGATTTTCAGCCCAACTGCTAAAAATCACATTACAATGACCTACAATAATCAGCACAAACCTCTTTGCAAGCTGCTACTGAACAGTCTTTGAGTGCACAAGCACCATCATCTGGCCAAAACGGGCAAGGTCTGTTGAGATTAACCTGTCAACAAACAGTGAATGAAATACAGTAGAACTTCGATTCTAGAACCTCCAAGAGAAATGAAAATTGGTTCGAAATATCGGGGGTAAAATTACAGTGTAAACAAATCCAAGGTAAACAACGTTTGGTTCGAGTATCAGGGTTTTTGAGAAATCGAGGGTTTGAGAAATCGGGATTTCACTGTAGTACAGTGGAACCTGGTTAATACAGACACCAAATGAAAGGGACATGAACAAGTGTCCGTATTATCCGGGTGTCTGTATTAAGCAGGCTGATATAAGAGAAAATATATGTCGTCGGGACAAACTATCCGTAATAAGTGGGTGTCCGTATTACATGTAAGTGGGGTTCCACTGTATAACAATAAAATAAAATAAAATATGTACAGTCAAGTAATTCCTGCTCAAGAGTAAGACCATAATAAACAAGCGGTTGACATTCACATACCCTGAAGAACTTGAAGAAATTCTTTTTGACCATTTCAGTTATGACTGGATAGATTTCCTTATTGATCTGATCCACCGTCTCCACATCACAACAACATTCTTCAGGCTTTCCTGATAACTAATCAACATAAACAAACAATGAGAATGACGGTCGACGAGAGTTGAGAGAAGAGAGTTGGATGAGAATGACTGTCGACTATCAACTCAGCGCACAGTCAACCTGAAAGTTTGTCGAGTTGACATCATCATCTGCCTGTCAAATGAGCAAAACTCTCACCAACTCTCGTGAAAATCTGAGCAGGTTAAAATTTGAACTCTTGTCAACTCTCATTCTGGTTTGATTCGGCCTTGAGAATAGTTACATATGTAAGGGAAAAAAACTAAGGATTTTAGGCTACTGTACAAGTACATACATGTAGCTGGGCTCGATTATCAGCCGCTGTTCGGGAAAATGAGCCCACACTCTTCCCCTGAAGTTCTTCTCGGGGTGGAACGAAGACCAGATTCAAGAGAGCAGCAGAAATCGAGCCTAGTACATAGCCAGTCAACAAGTCATGACAATATTATTAGGAGAACTGTAATAATGCATCAGGCAAGATATTTATTTTGAATGGAGGTGACAACTCTGATAAATGCTGTTTTGGGAGAGCAGTGTTCCAGATAAGTTTTGAAGGCAAGGTGTCAATAAGGAATTGTGCAACAAGTCAATAGATACATGTATGGACCTCACCAAATTGTCAGAAGTTTTCCATTAATTTGTCGGTCAGGTAGCTGAGAACCCTCTCTTATCTCAGAGACTGGGAGAACAGGAAATGTTTTGCCTGGAATCTACAGTAAACTACAAATCACCAAAAATCAAGAGAATAAAAATTTACCAGGAAATTAGTTCTAATAATATCACAGCACATTACATTGCAAAAATTATTTGGAATCGAACATTGCACTAATTTAAAAAATAAATTCAAACAGCATTTATTAAGGTCGATTTACATGTAGATGATACAATTTTGTCGCAGGCGACATGCTTACGACAAGCCTACCACACGAATTGTGTATTCGCTTACGATTATCGTGTATGACATGAAAAATGTCCTGGGATTTTGAAACATGTTTTAAAACCCTGCTACATTATTGTCATAGCCACAGACAAAGTTAAATGATGAAAGTTGTATACGATTTTTACATGACTCGAGCAGCGCGAGCTACAAAAGTCGCATATAAATTGTACCGTCTAAATCAGCCTTTAGAGTTATCACCTCCGCATTTTGAGTACATACATACATACATACATAGACTTTATTTAAGTGTCTGTGTGTTTAGCTTAAATAGCTAATTGGGGACACTATAACATAAATATAAATATAAAATATAAAATACTAATATTATATAAAATAGATATATAGATAAGTAGTTAAAATTTATAAACTTATCGGACCAACAATACATATTCAAGAAAGCTGCACGAGCCACCGATGCACCAGACGTGCCGGACGGGAGACGCAGCCGCCAATTCAGCCACGCTATCCTCACGATGAGCATGCACAGCAGCCGCATCCACCACCCAACACATCCGACACATCGACGGCACGCACAGCTCTCCTAAATTCATAGAGGCTTGTTTTACTACAAAGGTCTTTGTTCATTTTCCCCCAGAGATAGGGACCGAAATATCTAATGCTATGTCTACCATAGTTAACAGTATTAAATCTAGGAATAGGAAAATCACTACTACGTAAATTATAATTCTTAAATTGCTTATAAAATATGTCACAAATATGTTTAGGTGCCAATGAGTTTTTAACCTTGTACATTAATATCAGTATGTCTTGTAAGCGTCTATTTGCTAAAGTAGGCAGCTTTGCTTTACTTAATAGTTCTCCATACGTTGCTGTCTTGTTATTATATATTGCACGCAGTGCCCGTTCTTGTACCCTTTCCAGTTTTCTAGCGTCAGACGCTTTACAGAAATGCCACACTGTATGACAATACGTGAGATTAGGTAGAATTGCTGATTTATATAGTTGGAGCTTGGCTTCTGTAGGGATCATCTTTCTAAGGCGTACTAAGACACCAACTTTCTTGCTAGTCTGCTTGCAGATATCACTTACATGTATATTGTATTTAAGCTTATCATCTAGTGTAACCCCAAGCAATTTGAGATCTGAGGTAGACTTGATGGTATCTCCATCAATGTTTACATTTATAGACGGGTTGCTGTTGTTCCTACAATTTATCAACATTACATTATACTTATCATAGTTGCCCTTCAGAAAATTGTCCCCATACCATCTAGATATTGTTTGTCCCTCATTATTCAGTAATTGTTCAACATATTCGACTGAATTTCCGGTTACGTACAGTTGATGATCATCTGCGTACATCGATAGACTTGCATTGTTCACTATGTAAGTCATATCATTCTGGAAGATGTTCCATAATAGCGGGCCAAAAGACGATCCCTGGGGACAACCTCTTACGGCATCCTTCCAACCACTCACAACTGAATCCAGCTTCACTCTGTTCTTTCGATTGGTGAAATATGATCTGATCAGTTTTAGTGATCCCTCTGAGAAACCGTATGCCTTGAGTTTATTCATAATCAGTGATGGATGAAGAGAATCAAAGGCCTTGCTCATATCCGTTGAAAGTACTCCGACATATTGCCTGGAATCTGCAGCTAGCTTCCAATCTTCGGTTAGTCTTAGCAAAGTTGTTTCACAGCTATTATTTTTCCTGTATGCTGATAAGCAAGGATCAAGTACGGTGTCAAAATGCCCATTTACTTGTTCACTCAGCAGTCGCTCATAGACCTTATCTACTGTACAGAGCAGTGTTATGGGACGATAGTTCTTTTCATCTAGTCGATCATCCTTTTTGTAAACAGGATTCCACTCGCCTTTCTTCCATGCTTCTGGCCATTCCCCTTTCTGTATGCTCTCATTGTATAATTTTGTTAAAGAGTCTGCTATACCACTTGACGCAAGCCTCAGCATTTTAGGAGTAATGGAGTCATAGCCAGAGGCCTTTCTAACGTTTAGTTTCTCGAGGGCTGACTGGACCTGCTTGCTGCTAAGGGGTCTAAAGCTGAAATTACCATGCTTGTTCTTATTTGCATTCTTTATATTCGTGAGACTTTGATGGTTTGACAAGTCTTCCTCAGTTAAGCTGTTGACACCTCTCCCGCCAATCTCATCTGCCATAGTGGAGAAATAGCTCACTAGGATATTAGCTACCCTATTTTGATCTTTCTCAATCTCCCCGTTTGTCCTGATATTGATGCAGGTTCTGTTTTGGCCCGTATTCCTATCACCAAGAAAAGGTCTAAATGTCTTATAGAAATCACTTGGCTTAGATTTCAGGTGGTCAGCCTTCTGTTGCCAGTACTCTCTAATAGCTCTCCGTCTGCATTTAGTTGCTTCATTTCTCCATTTCCTCTTCAGTTCCCAGTTCCCTTCAGTCCTATTGTGAGCATACTGCTTAGCATATGTTCTTTTCATCTTTATGGCCTTTCTCCATTCTGGTGTCATATATGGCACGTCCACTTTTCTAAACCTCATTTTCTTAGTAGGCATGTGCTCCTCTACAACAGAGTTAAACAGGGACTTCCAATATTCGTACTTATCTTCCAGTGTATCAAAGGTGTCCATAACATTCCAGGGAGCAGCTTTGAGATCTTCATTAAATTTCTCAATATCCAGTGCTTTGGTACTTCTAAATGTTATTACCTTCCTTTGATGTTGGAACACTTTATCCTTCATAATACCGTAAATTAGGTGGTGATCACTTATCTCAGGATTAAATACTCCACTTGCCCTGAAGTGTTCTGGTCTATTTGTCAGAATAACATCCAATAGAGTAGCAGATGTACATGTAATTCTTGTTGGTTCCGTAATTAAGCATTCTAAACCATACACTTCCTCAATGTTAATCAGAAGTTGCCCTTCTGTGTTTTCAGGTCGTAATCTATCAAGGTTAAGATCCCCAGTGAGAATAACTGTTTTGCACTCCATTGTAGCCCACATGCATATTGAATTGAGCTCCACTTCCAATTTCAGATAGTAATTGGATCCAACCACCTTGGGGGGTCTATAAATTCCAACAAATAGCACCTCGTTATTGTTTATCATAGCATTGATAGCCAGGACTTCTATTAGTTTGTACTGTTTGGGAAGTTTCACTTGTCGAGATATTATCTTCGATGAAAAATATGCCATCAGACCACCCCCGCCTTTTGCCCTGTCTTTCCTGAAAATGTGATATCCTTCCAGATGAAACTGGGCACTAGGATAAGAGGAATCAATCTTGGTCTCCGTCAAAAAATATGATATGTGATTTGAGTTCCCTGTTGAGTATCTTCAGATCATCAAATTTGTTTTGGATGCTATTTATATTCAAGTGAACAAACAGTAGATCAGTTGAGTTTCGTTTTCTTTCCTCAATAATCCATGGCTCTGATGTTTGTGAGCTTGAGATATCAGTTTTCACAGCTGACTCATCAGTTTCCTCACTGCATGCAGTCCAATTCATGACATCAAAGAAGGGGAGAGTTTGCAATGAGCAGCTGTCACATTTCCAGGCTTGGCATTTAGTATTAATATTGCGTGTGTTGACCACTAATTGTGTGCATTTGGCGTGGGTTATTTGCTTGCAGTCTTCACAAACATATCTATAATGCCGTTGACTCACTGCTTTGGTACACACAGAGCATTTAGTGGCGGTGGGTCCAGGCATGGGATGTACATCGCCGCTCAATTCGAGTTTGATTATCGATGGATTGTAAGAAGCCGTTCCATTTGGATAGTAAGCACTCCTGCATTGTAGAAATCTCCTTCGAGTCAAGGCGAAGCTGTATTTGTAGTTCGCACCGAAAGGTAGCTTTCCAAGTTTGATGGATATTTCAAGATTGTCTTCTTGTTGGTCATTTTCAAAATGGCCGCCACAGAATGTCGAAGGTGATATTAAATGCCTTCTCGAAACATCATCTGTAACACTTGTCCGTGCGCTTATACTCGCCAAATAGGGCGAGTATCTGTTTCCAAAGCGTTGACCTCGGTTAATAGCAAACTGACATGTTGTATAGTATAATAAAAACGTTAAGATGGCGGAACGTGAAAACATTCGACCGACCGCCATTAGTGCCCAGGCCACGATGATTCTCCTGATGATGATGATGAGTCTCCAGTTGAGAGCATGCAAGTTATCACATAAAAGATCTCCATTGAGAAATGTTGTAGGAAACATGAATTGTCCGCATTAAAATTATTATTCACTACATATCATATAACAAATTCTGCTTGATCAATATATATAATAAAAATAACATGAGTGTAACCCTGAAAAACTTAACTATGTGTTATTTCTTATAGCAGTGGCTTTGTGAAAAATAAAATTTGAAAAATTTAAGTTTGCAAAGGACTTGCTGAATGCACAAGTCTAATACAAACTTATAACGTCCATGACTTAAACCTTTTCCTTGGTTTTGTCATTTGATTGCTTTTATATTTCACAGTTCACTTATGCATTCAAATGAGGGTCAGCTGAATACACAAAACATGAATCACGTATTCAGAAAAAAAAAATAAGTCAAGCTTGATGAAGCGACATGTAAAACTCACACAATAACAAATCCTTAGTAGCTACACAAAGCCTTGAGCTGTAATAATTTTTACTCCAATAAATCTCTGGTCCTTGCATAAATGAGACTCTGTATAAGCTTAGTGAAGCTTGAAAAGCTAATGTCGCCCACACATTTGCATCCTAATTAATAAAGACACTTTACAATTTGCATGCAAGAATACACCAATTATAGAAGGCCACGTTAAAAATGAACAGAGGAAAACAGCTCTTTGAGTCTCTTTAAACCTGACCAAAATAAAACAGTAGGAGATTCTGACAATAATTTTCTATGTATTTTAAAATATGCGCAAAATATCCCCGCGTACACGATACACACTCTTGTGTACATTTTTATTATCCATTTGCATTAACATGTAAGCTCATAAAAATGTCCTACTTGTCTTCATCAGTTAAACAAGCCTTGATATTGGTGGCCATTAACTGTCTCATGACAGGCGATTTTCAGTTTAATAATAAACTCAGCGATCGTTTTCAAAGCTCCACTCCCAGGTACATGTAGACCACCAGAAATTTAAAATCACAATTTTTAAAATGACAAGACGTCTGTATTTTTTCGCGACCGCGCACCAAACGATTTATGTTAAACAAAAAGCGCATTTCACTCGACATTGTTAACAAATCGACCTTCCGGATTAACAAGCGACGTCTAAGATAAAAATCCTCTGTGTTATTTTGCAGTACAGTTATAAAGTCATGAGGTCAGTGAACTGGACCAGCTGTCCTCCGCTAACCGGTGGCTCGCTTCAGCGATCATCAAAAAACGCAAAAACAACCAGCATTTCAGAAACGCAAACAACACTAACCTCGCAAAAGCATCTGTCCGTCGATGATTCAAACGATCCAGGCGTCGCAAAGTACACCAAACAACCAAAACCTCAATAGAAAATGCCTATTCATTGCAGAATTCCGAAGCACAAACCAAATTTTACATCTTGTTGATTTCTGGGGTTCGAGGTTCGCGGCACATATAGCGCATGCGCTACTGGAGTGCGCCGCATACAAAACCGTGGCCGATGCGGATTGGCTCACAAGGGCTCTCAGGAAGATTACAAACCAGCTGTGTCGTGTCTGCAAATATTTTTTTAGCGAATTTAGCCATGTCATGAAAAAATCGCCAATTCAAGGTATTCATTAAAATTTATTTATCGCTCAGAAGTTTCAGAAAAATCGCTAAGTAAGCCAGTCGAAGCGGCCACCCTCGGGAAGTAGAAAAAGTGTCCGCAACTGGAGCTGGCCGCTTTCGGGAATGTGTAATGAAGCTAGAGTTCACATAGACTACGAGAAGATAATACGTATACTAACGGGAGATGATTTTTTTACTCAGAGTCCAGGAATAGGTAAATAGTGTCTTCTGATTTACCGTATTTGGTCTTCTGTTATGGGATGCATAATATCACATGAAATTCAAATTGGAAAGGGTAAGAGAGAAAACCACCTTTCCTCAAAGGTGTAGGACATTTGTAGTGACATCGCCCTTGACTATATTACATATTGGATGAGCTCACAGAAGGACTGGACCGAGTGCTTATGGTGCGCGGACAGCGCGGAGGAGGACGGAAAGTCATTACCATTTACTCGTGACGTCATTCACTTCTCGTTTCATTTCATTTCATTTCATTTCATTTCATTTCATTTCATTTCATTTCATTTCATTTCATTTCATTTCATTTCATTTCATTTCATTTCATTTCATTTCATTTCATTTCATTTCATTTCATTTCATTTCATTTCATTTCATTTCATTTCATTTCATTTCATTTTCAGTGCTGTAGCTTGTGTTGCCAAAAGAGGGGGTAGTGGGGGGACGAAGAGAGGAGAGAAACTGTACGAGAAAGGCCGAGGGGTGATGGGAGTTGCCTTCTCTCCATCACTCGTCGTATTTTTTTCCCGGGGTGACTACACCTACCCGGACGGACGATGACAACAGAGGAACATTTTCCGTTTGGTTTTCCTCAGCCCCTTTTGTACCTGAAACTTGTACATGTAAAGTACCTGTAGTAATCTGAGCGTCAATAGAACGGGGTTGCCATATAAGGCTTTAATTTTGTTATCAAAACTGACTAGCCTGAAGCACAAGTAGGGGTGGCAGGGATCGTTAAAGTCCAAGGCTGTAATAAAGAGGTGAACGTAAGGCGGAGCTGGACAAACTGGTGGTCCCTTAAGTGCAGTCGACTCTCGTTATCACTGACACTCACGAGACCGGGATTGGTGTCTGTAATAGCGATCAGGTGCGAGAAAATTTTATTTGAAAACATATTTACAGTAGGGAGTTACATGTATTTTCATTTAAGTACCTTTTCCAGGCCCGTTTTCACATGTAAAGTCTGTAAAGAGCGTCATAACTTTATTTTTATTTCCTGTACCGGTTATGGCCAGTCCTCAAATTCGAAGCGTTGAATGCAAAGAGTAGTACTCGTGGATGCGAGGCCACCATGC
>MU827791.1:673205-692515 GCA_029204205.1 Desmophyllum pertusum | reverse complement strand
CTTTACACCGGGTTAAAGTTAAATTAGTACATAATGGCTATTTGTTGAACAATATATGAAAATTGATCCTGAATACTGGATATTTTTTATGGCAGTTGCGCTATTTAACGGGACAAGAAACTGAATGGCGAAATGTAGGTCCAGCGCGCTCCAGTTTTCACCACAATAAACTAAATATTTAAAATGACAATGTTTTATATGAAACGACCCTTTGTTTGAGAAGGCAAGTAGTAAGCTAGAAATTTAATATTGGTGGATAAACTGAATTGCGAGAATTTTAAAAGGGTAAAAACCAGGCCCCGTGTTTTTTACTTGAAAGATGGGTATGTAGTTCTTCGAAAGGAAACCGATTGTGGATTGAATGGATGGAAAGAATGCGGATGAATCCTTTATTTAGGGACAATACTGAAATGGCAGTAGTAAAGCCACTAAATGGGAATACTAAAACTAAATAAAAAACAATACTTAACCTAATATACTAAAATGCTAAACACAAGGTGATAATAAAATAGGTTAAAAATGCTAAAATAAGTAAGGTCAGTAAGTGGAAAAAAAGAAAGAGAAAATAAACGAGAATGCATTGCTGAATCAAATCCGTAAGTGTTACCATACAAACAATGTGTTTTCTCCAAAACTCCTGATCGGCTTTGTGGATTTCTTAATCATGGTCAGCAAGGTCGCCCTGCCCAAGGAGATCAGCGGGAGCCTTGGAATAAAATTCATCGACCAGCCTATAGAGTAGAGCCGCTTGCAGTTGTTTCTTTCCCTTCTGTCCGTCGGAGCGAGAAACGAAATAAAGCGACTGCCAGTCTGCGTCGGACGCACTTTTCTGGTTCTAAGGTTATAAGAGGTAATTACAATCTTTGTTGTATTCTTTTGTCTTCTAGAGTGTAAAGGAAGTGAAAGAAGTCGACCAGACACGGCTGGTAAATATTGGTAACAACTGCTTCTTACACTTAACGCTAAAGAATCTACCTCAGATTCAATTTTAGGGCCGGGGCCGGGGGGAGGGAGGGGGGGGGGGGGGGGGTGTGGGCTTCCGGTCCTTTTCCTCGAAATATTGCGAATTGCTTTTCCTGATTTGTCTCCCGGTTCTCGCCACCTTGGCAATCACGCTCTTCCTTTTCCCGTAACCTACGTCGAGTTCCCGTCCCCCATCTCCTACTGTAGCTCCTAGGTTTATCTGGATTTGCTGAGAGAACGGCACTGTTGAGACGCCTCGGAAACATTAACCTATCGATATTTAGTACATCTGTAGCTTGGGGGATTTTAAATTTGTATCCGTAGAGGACATTCTATCTATTAGACGGGGTGCAGTCTGCTTTTTTTTTTTAATTTGATATAATATTTAATCACTGTTACGTTCATTTATCTGCCTAGCGTGTACCAAAATTGACGCAAGAAGGACACGATGCGTCAAAACCATACCGAAGATGTTATAAAGCGATTGGCATAGGACTTGCGTTGCAGCTGTACCCGCTGGGCATTATGGCATTGCCCGTGTCAATACTTTAGTGATCGACTCACGACGGCCGTATGGGGTTGTAACAGATGGAACCCGTTACCAGAACGGGTCCTAACTCATCAAGTTCCATTCAAAAACCACACATTAAAACAGATTAATAATGCTAATAAAAGTGGTTTAAACAAGCATTGTAGTTTCTTTGGCGTCTCCGATCATCTCCTTACCCTGACTGACGTTAGTTGCAAAGCAAGAATAGATGAATAGTTAGCCATTGCATTTACTCTTATAGACAACAGTATGACATTAAGCATGGTCAGCGAACGGAATACGGGCATTAGATGCACGTATACAGCTGTTTCGAGCAACGTTTGTCCCCCCGTAAAAAGCGCACGCCGAATTAATCCCGAAAGGTAATCTGGGATATGATCAGCAAGGTCCGCTTACCTGACCGCTGTAGCTGTCGAACCTACTTTTGTTGCTTTCTTTTAGCACTCGCAAATATTACTCCCATGGCGTCTCGTGCCATTTTCTCAGATTTCCCTGAAATGCTGAAGTCAAGGAACGTTGAACTTAAAACTACCCCACAAATACCTTTCGGGATTGTCGCGTGCGCTTTTTTCCGACAAACCTTTCTCGAAACAAGCTGTATATCTGCTAAATTTCACGCAATGGAGCCTAATCACAGCCCCCGCCATGTTCTTGGTAAAAATCAATACCTTTTTATTCCCCAAGGTCCCCAGAAGCCTCGCATTCAGACGTTTTCCCCCACAACGAAGTTTACGCGGGGTTTCAGATGAGGAAAACCAAAGTGTTGTAAATCCTCTGCGGGATTTAAGATGGCCGGCCCCGCGTGATTTAAGGTCCATGCGGACTTAAGCTGACGTATGTATTCCCAAGGTATTGAAAACTTAAAAGTTGAATAATGGGGCAAAGGACCGCGAACGAAAAAATGCTACTGTGTATACGTTAGGAAATCGTTTGAAAGATTTAATCAGCCAAAAATAGAAATACAAATTCAAGTAAGTAAGGCTTGATACTACCGTAGGGAAAAAACACTCTTAAACGCGACAACGACATGTGATAGCAGTTCCAAAAAACTGACTGCCAACAATGCAAACGCACGACCACGCCCAATGACGTCAATAATCCTCCCATCAAACTTTGCGAAAAAACAAAATATGGCGGCGCGGCGGGAATTTGAAAGTAGAAGAAAAAAGCAGAAGAAACAAAATCGAATAGTATTCAAATCAGTCTAAAATAATTATCGAACTTCAAAAACCCCTAAACCCGTTTTAAACACAAACACCAACTTATGATTTTGAGGCAAAACTGTTTTTCAGCCGAGATTTCCCTTTAAAAACCATTTCACTGAATTATGAAACTGGACCCGTATCCAGCCTACGTGTCTGCAGAATGCAAAGCCTGCATCCGCCATCCTATGTTGAACTTAAAAATTAATTTTGAAAACTTGATATTTTAATTGTTATGCAGGGTTGTACTTTATTATAATTTTATTATACTCCGAGGGAGTGTATGATGGGGTAGGTAAGAGTAGGGTAATATTGAATTCTAAACATATTCTTGAACCGATGATGGATACAAACATGTGGGATGGACATCAGGACGGCAACAACGCTTGTTCAATAGAAATCCACCAAGACCGATAGAACTCAAAAGATAATTATATCAGTACGCAAGCTAAGCAAAACTATTACGGTGTAATTTCTTTATAAGCTCTCTATATACAATCACTACATATGAGACCGCTTGATTTTCGGTTTTCCAAGTAATAATACAGTGTGGCCAGATTATACCAGCTACTGGCTTTCCAAATGTTGATCTAGTTTCTGCATTACGGACTTTCATTTTTGCTTATTCAACAGAGTCTGGAAAAAAGCGGCTATATGGACTTTAAGCGTGGTTCAAAACCATAGTGATTCAGAGCTTGCTGTATACACGAAACGTACTTGTCACGGGACTTGACCCGGGGACAAATCCCTTCTGGTGTACCGGCATTAATTAAGGGATTCGTCCTAAATTTGAACTTTAAACTACAAGTGAACAATTGCTGCCGGCCAGCCGATACTCTTGTCACGTTTTTAAAAGTACTGTTGTATTTAACAGTCTTTCTCTTTTGTTCGGGTCTTTCAAGCTGAACTGGAACGGCCAGAAATAATTGAATGGGCGAGAACTGTAGAATATCCGACTTCTCACCTGGACTGGTTTGAATATATAAATATAGCCGGACTGAATTAATCAACAACCTCTAATTCGGGACACCTCTATTGGACACCTCCTAAGGGGACACACTTAACAAAATAGACGCTCATATAATCTTTGTAATCTATTACCTCTATTAAAGTGACGTCTATATTGTCCGTCCACCGGTTGCTTGCTTGAAAATTACGTCTATAAAGCCTGGTTTTCATATGTCGGGAAAATCCCAGACCATCGGGGATTTTGTTATTTCCCGACCGTCCCAACCGTATGAAAACACTATGAGGTAGAATGATGTTTCCCATTGTATCCCTGAGTCGGGAATGTCTGGGACGGTCGGGAAATAACAAAATCCCCCATGGTTTGGGATTTTCCGAGCGCCCATTCTTTGCTCGGGGTACTGGTTAAAAAACGAGTTACGACTAGAAAAACTAGGTTTTAATCTTTCGAAAAAGGTAAAACTCGAAACTCGGCAAATTACATGTTTTGCTAAGAGCCCCACGCAGGCTTGCAGTTTAGCCCATATGTGGGCTCTGTATAGAGTCTGCAATCATTATGTGTACGTAGCTGTATGACTTTGATTCTAGTTTGTCTCACTATTCAGACACAAAAAGTTGTTTGAGATTACTCAACTAAACCAAACAAATGTTGTTCTATGAATTTCACGGTGTACTCGCGTGCAATCATCACGAAACTCATTTACCGGTTTAAATATTTATCCAAGTGGTATTCATTGTTCGCACATGTCCCCTCCTAAATGATTAATAAAGTTCCATTAACGAAGCTCGGCTATTTTTTCTTGGCGTTTGATTTTCTAAAATCCCTTTTCAATATTATTTTCCCCTTACGTTGGTTTGAAGGTCGCCCTCTCGCTCGAGGGCGACGGCTGGCGTGCGCGCTCGTAACTCTACTAAGTAAGATGTTGACTTGTGGCAAGTCTGCGTGTGTTATTGTGCGATCGACTAAGTAACCACCAAAAACTGGACTGACCTTCTTTTACAAGAGTATTGTTCTATTGTTTTCACAAGCAATCATCAAACAAGCCCAATTCAGTGCTAAAATGTTTCATTTCTCTTTGGTTGGTGTGGCATCAGGGATACATTGAACTGAAGTCGGCATACAAAAAGAGTTATAAGGAGTTAGGACCTAAAGAAAAAAATTCACGCAAAAGGTGGTACTGACACCCAAAACGCAAAATTCCAAAGTACGATACTGCCCACTCATGAAGTAAACCTGAGCTTCTTTAATGGTCAAGTTTACGAGATGCTGAATTTTTTCAAATGCTAAATATTTTGTTTTTTCGCAGTATTGCTTTGATTCACTACCAAGTTTCCTGAATGGATCTTTAGTCAGTAATTATGGGGGCATATGAGAACGATGATCCGTTGCGATATTTCACCCCTAAATGGAGTGAAAAACAATAGAACAGCACTTGCTTGCTTCGGTTGACTAATCAGAGAATACATGGAACATGAGCAATGTCCCACACGCTATCCGTTAAACCAAGTATATAGCTTCGTTAATGGAACTTTATTATTAATAAGGACCATGCGAGAACAATGTCCTGCAAAATGTGGAATTATTTTACCACTAAATGGACTTTCTCAGGCTGAATAAATAACGAGATGGGAACGAAAATGGTTGGATACTAAAGAACAAAGGAATTGAACGTAAGCCGAAACACATTATCCCACTTGGTCGATATTTTTTATTTATCAGGTTACCCAATAAATGCTCGAGAAAAAATAAAATCACTGATCAAACAATCGTATATTTCGAGTATACGGGAACGCAAGTTCGTAAAGGAGAACAAGACTTTTCAACAGGCCAAAACCTTTCGACAATGAAGATTGCTGTGGCCATCTCTGTTTTTTCTGTTTTGATGATTTGTTTATGCGGTAAGTTGTTATTTTATGATAAGTTTTCGCAAAGAAAGAAACGTTAATTTCATCCAAATCACAACTTTTAAACTGAGTCGCTTTTATTTGTTTTTAATCTTTACACCGGGTTAAGTTAAATTAGTACCTAATGGCTATTTTTTGAACAATATATGAATTGATCCTGAATACTGGTTATTTTTACTGGCAGTTGCGCTATTTACCGGGAAGAAACTGAATGGCGAAATGTGGTCCAGCGCGCTCAGTTTTCACACAATAAACTAAATATTTGAAAATGACAATGTTTTATATGACACGACCCTTTGTTTGGAAGGCAAGTAGTAAGCTGAAATTTAATATTGGTGTATAAACTGAATTGCGAGAATTTTAAAAGGGTAAAAACCAGGCAAAGTCAGTGTTTTTTACTTTGAAGATGGTATGTAGTTCTTTCGAAAGGAAACCGATTGTGGATGGATGGATGGATGAAAGAATGCGGATGAATCCTTTATTTAAGGGACAATACTGAAATGGCAGTAGTAAAGCCACTAAATGGGAATACTAAACTAATAAAAAAATCTACCTAATATACTAAAATGCTAAACACAAGGTGATAATAAAATAGGTTAAAATGCTAAAATAAGTAAGGTCAGTAAGGGGAAAAAAGAAAGAGAAAATAACGAGAATGCATTGCTGAATTCAAATCCGTAAGTGTTACCATACAACAAGTGTTTTCTGCAAAACTCCTGATGGTGTGGATTTCTAATCACGGTCAGAAGGTCTCCTGCCCAGGAGATCAGCGGGAGCCTTGGAATAAAATTCATCGACCAGCTTAGAGTAGAGTGCTAGCAGTCGCTCTTTCCCTTTGTCCGTCGAGCGAGAAACGAAATAAAGCGACTGCCAGTCTGCGTCGGACGCACTTTTCTGGTTCTAAGGTTATAAGAGGTAATACAATCTTTGTTGTATTCTTTTGTCTTCTAGAGTGTAAAGGAAGTGAAAGAAGTCGACCAGCACGGGCGGTAAATATTGGTAACAACTGCTTTCTTACACTTAACGCTAATACTCAGATTCAATTTTAGGGCCGGGGCCGGGGGGAGGGAGGGGGGGGGGGGGGGGGTGTGGGCTTCCGGTCCTTTTCCTCGAAATATTGCGAATTGCTTTCCTGTTTGTCTCCCGGTTCTCGCCACCTTGGCAATCCCGCTCTTCCTTTTCCCGTAACCTACGTCGAGTTCCCGTCCCCCATCTCCTACTGTAGCTCCTGGTTTATCTGGATTTGCCGCTCTGAAACATTAACCTATCGATATTTAGTACATCTGTAGCTTGGTGGATTTTAAATTTGTATCCGTAGAGGACATTCTATCTATAGACGGTGTGCAGTCTGCTTTTTTTTTTTAATTTGATATAATATTTAATCACTGTTACGTTCATTTATCTCCTAGCGTGTACCAAAAGTGAAGCAAGAAGGACACGATGCGTCAAACCATACGGAAGATGTTATAAAGCGATTGGCATAGGACTGCGTTGCAGCTGTACCCCTGGGCATTATGGATTGCGCTGTCAATACTTTAGTATCGACTCACGACGGCCGTATGGGGTGTAACAGATGGAACCCGTTACCAGACGGCTAACTCATCAAGTCCTCATTCAAAAACCACAAATTAAAACAGATTAAAATGCTAATAAAAGTGGTTTAAACAAGCATTGTAGTTTCTTTTGCGTCCGATCATCTCCTTACCCTGCTGACGTCAGTTGCAAAGCAAGAATAGATGATAGTTAGCCATTGCATTTACTCTTATAGACAACAGTATGACATAGCATGGTCAGAGACGGAATACGCATTAGATGCACGTATACAGCTGTTTTCGAGAAACGTTGTCGGAAAAAAGCGCACGCGATAATCCCGAAAGGTAATCTGGGATATGATCAGCAAGGTACGTTCCTGACGCTGTAGCTGTCGAACCTACTTTTGTTGCTTTCTTTTAGCACTCGCAAATATACTTCCATGGCGTCTCGTGCCATTTTCTCAGATTTCCCTGAAATGCTGAAGTCAAGGAACCGTGAACTTAAAACTACCCACAATACCTTTCGGGATTGTCGCGTGCGCTTTTTTCCGACAACCTTTCTCGAAACAGCTGTATATCTCTAATTTCACGCAATGGGCCTTAATCACAGCCCGCCATGTTCTTGGTAAAATCAATACCTTTTTATTCCCCAAGGTCCCCCAAGCCTCGCATTCAGACGTTTCACAACGAGTTTACGCGGGGTTTCAGATGAGGAAACAAAGGTTTTAAATCCTCTGGGATTTAAGATGGCCGCCGCGTGATTAAGGTCCATGCTGACTTAAGCTGACGTATGTATTCCCATGTATTGAAAACTAAAAGTGATAAGTGGCAAAGGACCGCGAACGAAAATGCTACTGGTATACGTAGGATCTGTGAAAGATTTAATCAGCCAAAATAGAAATACAAATCAAGTAAGTAAGGCTGATACTACGTAGAACACTTAACGCGACAACGACATGATAGAGTCCAAACTGACTGCCAAAATGCAACGCACGACCACGCAATGACGTCATAATCTCCCATCAAACTTTGCGAAAACAAATATGGCGGCGCGCGGGAAATTTGAAAGTAGAAAAAGCAGAAACAAATCGCCTAGTATTCAAATCAGTTAAAGAATTATCGACTTCAAACCCCTAAACCCGTTTTACACAAACACCAACTTATGATTTTGAGCAAAACTGTTTTTCAGCCGAGATTCCCTTTAAACATTCACTGAATTATGAAACTGGACCCGTATCAGCCTACGTGTCTGCAGAATGCAAAGCCTGCATCCGCCATCCTATGTTGAACTTAAAATAATTTTGAAACTTGATATTTTAATTGTTTATGAGTTGTACTTATATAATTTTATTATACTCCGAGGGAGTGTATGATGGGGTAGGTAAGAGTAGGGTAATATTGAAATTCTAAACATATTCTTGAACCGATGATGGATACAAACATGTGGGATGGACATCAGGAGGCAACAACGCTTGTTCAATAGAAATCCACCAAGACCGATAGAACTCAAAAGATAATTATATCAGTACGCAAGCTAAGCAAACTATTACGGTGTAATTTCTTTATAAGCTCTCTATATACAATCACTACATATGAGACCGCTTGATTTTCGGTTTCCAAGTAATAATACAGTGTGGCCAGATTATACCAGCTACTGGCTTTCCAAATGTTGATCTAGTTTCTGCATTACGACTTTCATTTTTGCTTATTCAACAGAGTCTGGGAAAAAGCGGCTATATGGACTTTAAGCGTGGTCAAAACCATAGTGATTCAGAGCTTGCTGTATACACGAACGTACTTGTCACGGGACTTGACCCGGGGACAAATCCCTTCTGGTGTACCGGCATTAATTAAGGGATTCGTCCTAAATTGAACTTTAAACTACAAGTGAACAATTGCTGCCAGGCCAGCCGATACTCTTGTCACGTTTTTAAAAGTACTGTTGTATTTAACAGTCTTTCTCTTTTGTTCGGGTCTTTCAAGCTGAACTGGAACGGCCAGAAATAATTGAATGGGCGAGAACTGTAGAATATCCGACTGCTCACCTGGACTGGTTTGAATATATAAATATAGCCGGACTGATTAATCAACAACCTCTAATTCGGGACACCTCTATTGGACACCTCCTAAGGGGACACACTTAACAAAATAGACGCTCATATAATCTTTGTAATCTATTACCTCTATTAAAGTGACGTCTATATTGTCGTCCACGGTTGCTTGCTTGAAAATTACGTCTATAAAGCCTGGTTTTCATATGTCGGGAAAATCCCAGACCATCGGGGATTTTGTTATTTCCCGACCGTCCCAACCGTATGAAAACACTATGAGGTAGAATGATGTTTCCCATTGTATCCCTGAGTCGGGAATGTCTGGGACGGTCGGGAAATAACAAAATCCCCGATGGTTTGGGATTTTCCGAGCGCCCATTCTTTGCTCGGGGTACTGGTTAAAAAACGAGTTACGACTAGAAAAACTAGGTTTTAATCTTTCGAAAAAGGTAAAACTCGAAACTCGGCAAATTACATGTTTTGCTAAGAGCCCCACGCAGGCTTGCAGTTTAGCCCATATGTGGGCTCTGTATAGAGTCTGCAATCATTATGTGTACGTAGCTGTATGACTTTGATTCGAGTTTGTCTCACTATTCAGACACAAAAAGTTGTTTGAGATTACTCCAACTAAACCAAACAAATGTTGTTCTATGAATTTCACGGTGTACTCGCGTGCAATCATCACGAAACTCATTACCGGTTAAAATATTTATCCAAGTGGTATTCATTGTTCGCACATGTCCCCTCCTAAATGATTAATAAAGTTCCATTAACGAAGCTCGGCTATTTTTTCTTGGCGTTTGATTTTCTAAAATCCCTTTTCAATATTATTTTCCCCTTACGTTGGTTTGAAGGTCGCCCTCTCGCTCGAGGGCGACGGCTGGCGTGCGCGCTCGTAACTCTACTAAGTAAGATGTTGACTTGTGGCAAGTCTGCGTGTGTTATTGTGCGATCGACTAAGTAACCACCAAAAACTGGACTGACCTTCTTTTACAAGAGTATTGTTTCTATTGTTTTTCACAAGCAATCATCAAACAAGCCCAATTCAGTGCTAAAATGTTTCATTTCTCTTTGGTTGGTGTGGCATCAGGGATACATTGAACTGAAGTCGGCATACAAAAAAGAGTTATAAGGAGTTAGGACCTAAAGAAAAAAATTCACGCAAAAGGTGGTATTGACACCCAAAACGCAAAATTCCAAAGTACGATACTGCCCACATGAAGTAAACCTGAGCTTCTTTAATGGTCAAGTTTACGAGATGCTGAATTTTTTCAAATGCTAAATATTTTGTTTTTTCGCAGTATTGCTTTGATTCACTACCAAGTTTCCTGAATGGATCTTTAGTCAGTAATTATGGGGGCATATGAGAACGATGATCCGTTGCGATATTTCACCCCTAAATGGAGTGAAAAACAATAGAACAGCACTTGCTTGCTTCGGTTGACTAATCAGAGAATACATGGAACATGAGCAATGTCCCACACGCTATCCGTTAAACCAAGTATATAGCTTCGTTAATGGAACTTTATTATTAATAAGGACCATGCGAGAACAATGTCTGCAAAATGTGGAATTATTTTACCACTAAATGGACTTTCTCAGGCTGAATAAATAACGAGATGGGAACGAAAATGGTTGGATACTAAAGAACAAAGGAATTGAACGTAAGCCGAAATACATTATCCCATATTTTTTATTTATCAGGTTACCCAATAAATGCTCGAGAAAAAATAAAATCACTGATCAAACAATCGTATATTTCGAGTATACGGGAACGCAAGTTCGTAAAGGAGAACAAGACTTTTCAACAGGCCAAAACCTTTCGACAATGAAGATTGCTGTGGCCATCTCTGTTTTTTCTGTTTTGATGATTTGTTTATGCGGTAAGTTGTTATTTTATGATAAGTTTTCGCAAAGAAAGAAACGTTAATTTCATCCAAATCACAACTTTTAAACTGAGTCGCTTTTATTTGTTTTTAATCTTTACACCGGGTTAAGTTAAATTAGTACCTAATGGCTATTTTTTGAACAATATATGAATTGATCCTGAATACTGGTTATTTTTTACTGGCAGTTGCGCTATTTACCGGGAAGAAACTGAATGGCGAAATGTGGTCCAGCGCGCTCAGTTTTCACACAATAAACTAAATATTTGAAAATGACAATGTTTTATATGGCACGACCCTTTGTTTGGAAGGCAAGTAGTAAGCTGAAATTTAATATTGGTGTATAAACTGAATTGCGAGAATTTTAAAAGGGTAAAAACCAGGCAAAGTCAGTGTTTTTTACTTTGAAGATGGTATGTAGTTCTTCGAAAGGAAACCGATTGTGGATGGATGATGGATGAAAGAATGCGGATGAATCCTTTATTTAAGGGACAATACTGAAATGGCAGTAGTAAAGCCACTAAATGGGAATACTAAACTAAATAAAAAAATCTACCTAATATACTAAAATGCTAAACACAAGGTGATAATAAAATAGGTTAAAATGCTAAAATAAGTAAGGTCAGTAAGGGGAAAAAAGAAAGAGAAAATAACGAGAATGCATTGCTGAATTCAAATCCGTAAGTGTTACCATACAACAAGTGTTTTCTCCAAAACTCCTGATGGTGTGGATTTCTAATCACGGTCAGAAGGTCTCCTGCCCAGGAGATCAGCGGGAGCCTTGGAATAAAATTCATCGACCAGCTTAGAGTAGAGTGCTAGCAGTCGCTCTTTCCCTTTGTCCGTCGAGCGAGAAACGAAATAAAGCGACTGCCAGTCTGCGTCGGACGCACTTTCTGGTTCTAAGGTTATAAGAGGTAATACAATCTTTGTTGTATTCTTTTGTCTTCTAGAGTGTAAAGGAAGTGAAAGAAGTCGAACCAGCACGGGCGGTAGATATTGGTAACAACTGCTTCTTACACTTAACGCTAGTACTCAGATTCAATTTTAGGGCCGGGGCCGGGGGGAGGGGGGGGGGGGGGGGGGTGGGCTTCCGGTCCTTTTTCCTCGAAATATTGCGAATTGCTTTCCTGTTTGTCTCCCGGTTCTCGCCACCTTGGCAATCCCGCTCTTCCTTTTCCCGTAACCTACGTCGAGTTCCCGTCCCCCATCTCCTACTGTAGCTCCTGGTTTATCTGGATTTGCCGCTCTGAAACATTAACCTATCGATATTTAGTACATCTGTAGCTTGGTGGATTTTAAATTTGTATCCGTAGAGGACATTCTATCTATAGACGGTGTGCAGTCTGCTTTTTTTTTTTAATTTGATATAATATTTAATCACTGTTACGTTCATTTATCTCCTAGCGTGTACCAAAAGTGAAGCAAGAAGGACACGATGCGTCAAACCATACGGAAGATGTTATAAAGCGATTGACATAGGACTGCGTTGCAGCTGTACCCCTGGGCATTATGGATTGCGCTGTCAATACTTTAGTATCGACTCACGACGGCCGTATGGGGTGTAACAGATGGAACCCGTTACCAGACGGCTAAACTCATCAAGTCTCATTCAAAAACCACAAATTAAAACAGATTAAAATGCTAATAAAAGTGGTTTAAACAAGCATTGTAGTTTCTTTTGCGTCCGATCATCTCCTTACCCTGCTGACGTCAGTTGCAAAGCAAGAATAGATGATAGTTAGCCATTGCATTTACTCTTATAGACAACAGTATGACATAGCATGGTCAGAGACGGAATACGCATTAGATGCACGTATACAGCTGTTTCGAGAAACGTTGTCGGAAAAAAAGCGCACGCGACCATCCCGAAAGGTAATCTGGGATATGATCAGCAAGGTACGTTCCTGAATGAAGTATATTTGCGAGTGCTAAAAGAACGCAACAAAAGTAGGTTCGACAGCTACAGTGTCAGGAACGTACCTTGCTGATCATATCCCAGATTACCTTTCGGGATTGTCGCGTGCGCTTTTTTCCGACAACCTTTCTCGAAACAGCTGTATATCTCTAATTTCACGCAATGGGCCATAATCACAGCCCGCCATGTTGCTAAAATCAATACCTTTTTATTCCCCAACTGGTCCCCAAGGTCCCCAAGCCTCGCATTCAGACGTTTCACAACGAGTTTACGCGGGGTTTCAGATGAGGAAACAAAGTTTTAAATCCTCTGGGATTTGAGATGGCCGCCGCGTGATTAAGGTCCATGCTGACTTAAGCTGACGTATGTATTCCCATGTATTAAAAACTAAAAGTGAATAAGTGGCAAAGCACCGCGAACGAAAATGCTACTGGTATACGTAGGATCTGTGAAAGATTTAATCAGCCAAAAATAGAAATACAAATCAAGTAAGTAAGGCTGATACTACGTAGAAAACTTAACGCGACAACTGACATGATAGAGTCCAAACTGAAAGCCAAAAATGCAACGCACGACCACGCAATGACGTCATAATCTTCCATCAACTTTGCGAAAACAAATATGGCGGCGCGCGGGAAATTTGAAAGTAGAAAAAGCAGAAACAAATCGCCTAGTATTCAAATCAGTTAAAGAATTATCGACTTCAAACCCCTAAACCAGTTTTACACAAACACCAACTTATGATTTTGAGCAAAACTGTTTTTCAGCCGAGATTCCCTTTAAACATTCACTGAATTATGAAACTGGACCCGTATCAGCCTACGTGTCTGCAGAATGCAAAGCCTGCATCCGCCATCCTATGTTGAATACTTAAAATAATTTTGAAACTTGATATTTTAATTGTTATGAGTTGTACTTATATAATTTTATTATACTCCGAGGGAGTGTATGATGGGGTAGGTAAGAGTAGGGTAATATTGAATTCTAAACATATTCTTGAACGATGATGGATACTGAAGTATCCGAAACATGTGGGATGGACATCAGGAGGCAACAACGCTTGTTCAATAGAAATCCACCAGGACCGATAGAACTCAAAAGATAATATATATCAGTACGCAAGCTAAGCAAACTATTACGGTGTAATTTCTGGGAAAAAAGCGGCTATATGGACTTTAAGCGTGGTCAAAACCATAGTGATTCAGAGCTTGCTGTATACACGAACGTACTTGTCACGGGACTTGACCCGGGGACAAACCCCTTCTTGTGTACCGGTATTAATTAAGGGATTCGTCCTAAATTGAAACTTTAAACTACAAGTGAACAATTGCTGCCGGCCAGCCGATACTCTTGTCACGTTTTTAAAAGTACTGTTGTATTTAACAGTCTTTCTCTTTTGTTCGGGTCTTTCAAGCTGAACTGGAATGGCCAGAAATAATTGAATGGGCGAGAACTGTAGAATAACCGACTTCTCCACCTGGACTGGTTTGAATATAATATAGCCGCGACTGATTTATCAACAACCTCTAATTCGGGACACCTCTATTTGGACACCTCCTAAAGGGACACACTTAACAAAATAGACGCTCATATAATCTTTGTAATCTATTACCTCTATTAAAGTGACGTCTATAAAGCCTGGTTTTCATATGTCGGGAAAATCCCAGACCATCGGGGATTTTGCTATTTCCCGACCGTCCCAGACATTGCCGAAAAGTATGAAAAACACTACGAGGTAGGTGTGGACCATTGTCTCCCTTAGTCGGGAATGTCTGGGACGGACGGAAAATAACAAAATCCCCGATGGTCTGGGATTTTCCCGGCATATTAAAAACCAGGCTTTAAGGGACACTTCATC
This sequence comes from Desmophyllum pertusum, assembly GCA_029204205.1. Classification (NCBI taxonomy): domain Eukaryota; kingdom Metazoa; phylum Cnidaria; class Anthozoa; order Scleractinia; family Caryophylliidae; genus Desmophyllum; species Desmophyllum pertusum. The sequence continues at coordinate 677,684 of MU827791.1, read as the reverse complement.
ACTGCTAATATACTGATGTCGAACGCACTCTTTTAATCGCCGATAATATTGATAGTGTAGAATATGAAGCGCCCATTCTTTGCTCGGGGTACTGGTTAAAACGAGTAAGATGAGAGAAAAACTAGGTTTTAATATTTTATAAATGGTAAAACTCGACAAAAACAAATTACATGTTTTTCTAAGAGGCTCCAACTCGCAGGCTTGCAGTTTCGCCCATATGTGGACTCTGTATAGAGTCTGCAATCATTATGTGTACTTAGCTGTATGACTTTGATTCTAGTTTGTCTCACTATTCAGACACAAAAAGTTGTTAAGATTACTCAACTAAACCAAACAAATGTTGTTCTAAGAATTTCACGGTGTACTCGCGTGCAATTCATCACGAAACTCATCGGTTATGGCTCCGTCAATTCCAAGCCCGCTCATCCCCCCCCCCCCGGGCATTTGTCGGGCATTTGTCATTTTTTTGTCAGAAGGTTGAAAATGCCCCACGGTGGGGTCAGCTTACATGCACAAAATCCCCACGGTGGGGCTTCAGGAGCAGTGCAAATGCCCGACCCACGGGACAAGTTCAAAAACTTTTTTGAGAGGATCGAGGAATTTAAAAATCTAAATTCCAAGCAGAAACTATTAATGATGGATACTATAATTGTTCACAAATACATAGCTCTTTATTTATACCTGTAATCATGATTTTTGGAACATGGTGTTGAAGTCGAAGCTTCGTTCCGCCATCTTTGACGTCTTTGGTTCGCACGTGGAAAGCAACGGTGTAAATGTTTGGCACATGTGGGGTGGGGGTGGGGCTACGGTACACTTGAAAAGTGCGGGACTCAAACGAGGTTTAATATCAACTCAGTTTTATATTTTCTATCGGGGGAAATCAGTAAATTTTAATAAACAACAAACCGTGTACGTCTTTTAAAATACGAAAGATCGCGTTGCCTTTGACAAAATGCCCCACCCCCGGGGATGGAAAAGTTGTAAAATGCCCGACAAATGCCCGGGGGGGGGGGGATGGTCGGGCTTGGAATTGACGGAGCCATTAAAATATTTATCCAAATTGTATTCATTGTTCACACATGTCCCCTCCTAAATGATTAATAAAGTCCCATTAACGAAGCTCGGCGATTTTTTCTTGGCGTTTTTCGTGTCTTAAAGATTTTCTAAAAGCCCTTTTCAATATTATTTTTCCCCTTACGTTGGTTTGAAGGTCGCCCTCTTGCTCGAGGGCGACGGCTGGCGTGCGCGCTCGTAACTCTACTAAGTAAGATGTTGACTTGTGGCAAGTCTGCGTGTGTTATTGTGCGATCGACTAAGTAACCACCAAAAACTGGACTTTTCTTTTACAAGAGTATATGTTCTATTGTTTTCACAAGCAATCATCAAACAAGCCCCATTCAGTGCTAAAATGTTTCATTTCTCTTTGGTTGGTGTGGCATCAGGGATACATTGAACTGAAGTCGGCATAACAAAAAGGAGTTATAAGGAGTTAGGACCTAAAGGAAAAAAATTCACGCAAAAGGTGGTACTGACACATCACTGACACGCAAAACGCAAAATTCCAAAGTACGATACTGCCCACATGAAGTAAACCTGAGCTTCTTTAATGGTCAAGTTTACGAGATGCTGAATTTTTTCAAATGCTAAATATTTTGTTTTTTCGCAGTATTTGCTTTGATTCACTACCAAGTTTCCTGAATGGATCTTTAGTCAGTAATTATGGGGGCATATGAGAACGAAGATCCGTTGCGATATTTCACCCCTAAATGGAGTGAAAAACAATAGAACAGCACTTGCTTGCTTCGGTTGACTAATCAGAGAATACATGGAACATGAGCAATGGTCCCACACGCTATCCGTTAAACCAAGTATATAGCTTCGTTAATGGAACTTTATTATTAATAAGGACCATGCGAGAACAATGTCTGCAAAATGTGGAATTATTTTACCACTAAATGGACTTTTTCAGGCTGAATAAATAACGAGATGGGAACGAAAATGATTGGATACTAAAGAACAAAGGAATTGAACGTAAGCCGAAACACATTATCCCACTTGGTCGATATTTTTATTTATCAGGTTACCCAATAAATGCTCGAGAAAAAATAAAATCACTGATCAAACAATCGTATATTTCGAGTATACGGGAACGCAAGTTCGTAAAGGGAGAACAAGACTTTTCAACAGGCCAAAACCTTTCGACAATGAAGATTGCTGTGGCCATCTCTGTGTTTTCTGTTTTGATGATTTGTTATGCGGTAAGTTGTTATTTTCAAGTTTTCGCAAAGAAAGAAACGATTATTTCATCCACATCACAACTCAGTTTAAACTGAGTCGCTTTTATTTGTTTTTTAATCTTTACACCGGGTTTAGTTACATAATAGACCCTTTTTTAAAAATGGCTGCCAATTTAAAATTCTTTTGTATGCATTTAAATTAGCCTGACTAACCTCGTTTTTGAGTTGATAATTCAAATAATTTTTATTCTAGAACGAGGTTAGTCAGGCTAATTTAAATGCATACAAAAGAATTTTAAAATTGGCAGCCATTTTTAAAAAGGGTCTATGACTATTTTTTGAAACAATATTTGAGAGAAATTGATCCTGAATGCTGAATATTTTTACTGGCAGTTGCTCTATTTAACGGGAAGAAACTGATTGGTAAAATGTGGTCCAGTGCGCTCAGTTTTCACACAATATAATAAACTAAATATTTGAAAATGACAATGTTTTCTATGGCACGACCCTTTGTTTGGAAGGCAAGTAGTAAGCTGAAATTTAATATTGGTGTATAAACTGAATTGCGGGAATTTTAAAAGGGTAAAAACCTAGGCTCGATTTTCCAGCCGTTTTGTGAGGCCGCGTTCCTCGCCCCACACCACGGCTGGATCACTGGTCTTCCCATTGTCTTTTTTGACCAATCACAGACAAGCCTGCCAGAATCGGGCAGGCTCGTCTGTGATTGGTCGACTCAGTACAAGCGCGGGAAGCTCCATCAAATATGGCGGACATCTGATCAGTGGCGATGTATTTTCTGCGGCTCTTGACTGTGTTTCAGAGCGTTTTCACATCCAAAAGTTCAAAGAAACACAACAAGAGGCAATATTAAATTTGCTAAAAGGAAAATACGTCTTAGTGTTGCAGCCAACGGGCTCAGGAAAGTCGTTAATTTTTCAGTCTTACCCGCTTATCGTTGATGCTATTAGAAAACCTGTAAATTGTAGTAGTTTGTCTTCTTCCTCAGACTGCGCTATATCTCAGCCCAAAGATCGCAGAAAAGACCTCGGTCAAGATTTTTGTTTGACAACTGTCAATCGCCAGCCTCGGTGTAAAAGTGCGCGTGCTGTATCACGATATCACGCGTACTGGGCCGCTTTGTATGCGTCAGATGGACAATACTGAAAGATTTTCAAAAACGTCTTTCAAAACTCCCTTAAATCACTCAGAAACAATAAACTCTCCTATTTGAAAAATCTATATTTTACTAACGAATTAACCTCATTGTCCTGAGAAATTGCCAAGTTAAACACGGTACATATGAAAAAAATGTCAAATTCAAGCTTAAGCCCTGGCCCAAAACGGAGACGCGAAGGTGTACGCAATTTGGCAACTTGCTGTCCACTTCGCGTCTCCCGTTTGGCCACAGACTGTGCGTTGACTTTGCCGACGACTTGCGTTGACTTTGAAAATAGGAGATTCCAAAATTTGAGCCGCAAGTAGACGCAATTTTTTTCACCGTGTGGGCCCACCCTAACCCGCAAGTCTAACGCAAGACTCTATTTTTGTTTACTTCTAGGTATTCTAGCTACTGAAATTGAATTGCAGGGAGCGCAGGAGGCATTCAAATGGGCTTTCCTTTTTTTGTCAACTTGCGTACACTTGCGATAAAAACTTGTCGACTCCGTTTCGGCCACCAACGCAAGTCTGTAACGCAAGTTCAACTTGGTCGTCTACTTGTTGCGTCCCTCCGTTTTGGCCAGGGCTTAACGCCTAACAGTTAGCGCGTGCTGATGTGTCCACGCACAGCGCGCGCGAGCTCTTGAAATTTTCACCTTACAATCCAATCAGAGTGGAGAACACAACCAGTTTCAGCTTCAAGTTCATTTCAACTTTACCAGATGTAACTCTCATCGTAGAGCGAGAACATCTTGGGTACGAGATTTTATAACATGTTAACAATCTCACGCCATTTACATAAACAACCTGTGTTCGCCATAATTACCTGCGCCATAGCTTCGCCATATGTTTCCCGCGCTGCTCGCGCAATTTGGATGTGACGTCACGGACAAGGCACTACGGACCATAGTCCAGTCCTGAAACTCTCTCTTACCCCCGCCTCTTATATAGGGTCTGAACCCTATGGGCGGGGGTAAGAGAGAGTTCATGGACTGGACTATAACGGTACCAGTGATCCAGCGCGTTAGTGGGAGGAGGATGGAAACCGGAATCCCAAAACGGCTGGAAATAGAGCCTAGTA